>VWYI01039410.1:87225-127237 GCA_013399455.1 Anthoscopus minutus | reverse complement strand
GGAGCGGGACCCGGCCCCTCGGGGACTGCACCCGGCCCGGGACCCGGCCCCTCGGGGACTGCGCCCGGAGTGGGACCCGGCCCCCTCAGGCGCTGCTTCCCTCCGGCCGCGCTCCTGCCCGGGGTGAGAGCCTGTCGAAGCCGGGGCCCCGGGAGCTGCGGGTACGCCCGGCGGTGCGGAGGGCCGGAGGCTCGGGCCGGGCTCTCCCGGGGGTGGGACGGGTCCAGCCGCGGCCCCTCCGCTCGTCCCTCGCGTTTCCCGCTGTGCCAAAGCCGCTGTGGCCGCTCCCCGCCTCACCGGGCTGTCCCTGGGCAGGGATGCTGTCGCTGGCACCGGCTCCAGCGCCTTTTCCACCCTTTTAACACAGATCTCCGTTTTTGCCGGCTCTGTCCCAGCCCGGCAGCGGCCCCGCCGCAGGCGCTGCTCCCTTCCCACGCCGGGATGCCACCCGCGGCTCTGCTGACTCTGGGTGCGCGTGTAAATAGAACAGCGAGCCCTGTGCGCTTATTAGTTCTCTTTGAATCGATGGTGCTTAGTAAGGTCCGCGACTGAAGTGTTGGAGTCGGGCTTGGAAAGCCCTCAAAATGCAGCTCAGCAGGTTTGTTGTGTGTGTATCCAAGGCATGGCTTGAAAGTATCGGTGGAATTTATTGTCGTTTTAACACATGCGACTGGTATATTAAAACTAGAAACCAATGGCTTAAGAATAGCTTTGACTGCAAAGCCAGAAAGGAGATGGGAATTTATTCTCAAACCATTTTTCCCTCATACAGCAGAGTATCGTTAACATCGATAGGATTGCTCTGCTATACTCAAATGGCAACATACATTTGTTTCAAGATGAACTCTTACTGAATTGTCTTTCCCATGTTCTATTTACCTGTCCCATACAAGATCTGAAGTCCTTTCAAAGCAGTATTTGCATAGTTTGAGGGCTGCCTTCCTCTCCAGGATGGTTTATGTAAATCCTGGGAAGTGAGTGAGGAGCTGCACTAATACAAGGACAAGAGGAAATAACCTCAAGGCGTGCTAGTGGAGGTTTAGGTTGGATATTAGGAAAAATTTCTTCATGGAATGGATGGTTAAACATTGGAATACATTGCCCAGGGAATTGGTGGACTCACCATCCCTGGAAGTGTTCAGAAATGTGTGGATGTGGCACTTGAGGATTCGATGATCTTGGTGAGGTTTTCCATCCTGAACGAGTCTGTGATCATAATGGCTTTGTAGGAGCTGATAATGGCAGAGCCATTCCCTCTGTGCCCAAGTTGTTAATCCTCTTTGGAAGGATGTAGGGCAGGAGTGTAAACACAGGTCTCTCACCTCCCAGATAAGTGATCTGCTCAGCTAGGCTGGAGGATAGTCTGAAAGCAGTTAATTAATTAAATATTCATCAGCATAAACACTGCAGTCCCAGGCTTCCTCTGCCTAGATAAGTACATGAACAAGGATTACAGACTGAAATGCTGTCGCTGCTCTATGGAGGACGTTTAATTTTCAACATCGTAGTCACTGAATCCATTACATCCTGCTGATGAAAACTAATTTCTTGCTGAAGTGTTTTGCTGGACGAGACTATAAAGACAAGAGGGTGTAGCTCAGTCAGGCTCTGTGTGGGTTGCAGTTTCAGTGGTGGAGAAGGAAGGCGCCTAGTACAGATTATTAGGAAGTTATTAAAGCAGAAAACAGTAACAAACAGGGAAGTCAGCGGGGAGGAGGCAGGAGTGGCACACTTGGTGCTGAATGGGAGTTGCCAGAGAGAAGCCCTGGGAGGGGTGCAGGACATTCCCAAAGAGTGGATCAGGTGCCCTTTGAGCCGATTGTGTGGGGCCACAAAGTGAATATTGGGTGGGCACCAAGCCCACATCTGTGTTTGCTGTAACAGGAGAATTTGGGGTTAGTGGCAGAATTTCAGCTCTGTACTGCTGCTAAAGCAAAGGGCTGTCTTGGAGCAGTATTTATTTCGCTTCTCAGAGCTTGTGTGGGTTAACAGCAACAGATGGACATCCCTGTTGATACAGTGCGAGTCTTCAGTCATGTGGCTGGGGTGTGCTCTTGTGTTTATGTACACTTCTAGCGGCTGGAGAGAGGGAGAATTTGAAATTGGTGTGTGCAACAGAGCACGTGTGCTGGTACTTTTTGTTGTTCAGGATTCAGGGGTTTTGTTACTTTCTTGGTGTAACTTTGTTTTGTCCTTGGAGTAATTTGCAGCAAATTTTGCTCTGCTCTATCTAATATAGAGGTGTTTGGAATAAATTCCCTCCCAGTGTGGCTTATGTGTATGAACCCTTTCTCTGTGGTCATGGAAAGATAATTTCTGAAGTGGCATATATAAAATGTTTGCAGAGGGCAAAACCCTGACAAGGTTTGTAGAGGTTCTCTGTCCATGTGAGAAATTTCAGGAGTCAGGTGTTTGTGTGGCTGGGCTCACTTCTGTGACGTGCAAAGGACTCCCATGGAAATGGTGTAATATTAACCAGCTTTAGGGTTGGTCTGTGTTGTAACAGCCTCAAACACAGCCTGCCATTTCCCCATTTCACCTGCCAACTGGAACTCATAAATCATGAGCAGATGACTGGATTGCTTGTAATTAGCAAGACAATGTGTTGTGGATAAAGGCCTTTGACATAGATGAAATTCTTACTTTCATCTCTGGGTTGGCTGAAGCCAAGGGTAATGTGTTGAAATAAAAAGAGGACTGGACTGGTTGCTTCTACATAAAATTGGCACACAGTAAGGATAAATCTATCAAATGCTTATTCTAAAATTAAAACATCTTTTTAAAAAATCTTAAAGACTACCAAAAATATTCATGTAAGTTTTGGTGTTACCTTTTAAAATTCTCCTTAGAAGCCCCATGGCAGGGGGTTGGAACAGGAAGAACTTTAAAGTCCTTTCCAACCCAAACCCTGTGATTGTGTAAAACAGACCCAGACTGGTCAGGTTGTCATAAATTCCAAACACAGTCACGCCCCTGAAACCCACAACAGCACTGGGCTTTCCCTTTGGAATCCCACCTTCCCCTTCCTTACCCCAGTTAGAAAATGCTGCATCTCCAAATGCTGCATCTTCCCACTGCTTGGAGAGAGTAGCCTGAGCTATGGCCCTTGGGAATGCTGGAGAAGGGAAACAGCCCGAGATCCCTTTCCATGGCAGTGTCCCCACTGCTGGGGACAGCTCCAGAGGCTTGGAGGTGGCACCTCCTTGTGCAGAGCAATCCAGGCTGGCACAGACACAGCACTTCTGCCTCTCGGTCCCCTCCCAACCTGTGCCAGTCCAGCCTGCTTGGCTGGAATGGGAGAAAGGGCAGGCAAATCTGTGTTTGTAAAGCAGTTCTTTGAAAGTGAGAGTTTGGGTATCTGAAAAAGAAGCGTAATTGTATCCAGGCAAAACATTCTTGGGTTCTGTATAATACTGCATACACAATGAGACTGTCCTTGCGAGCATTATAAAGGGTTTGTTTCAACTTAAAATGCTCCAGACTCCTCCATTGTGTGTTTATTCCTCTGAGACATCCTGGATGTGTTATCCTCTGCAGGCTTGGAGTTAATCCTGGCACGTTTGTCCAAGCTTTCAGCAAATTCCAAGGCTGTTGTTTGATGTCCCACAATGGCCGTGTGCTGTCCCTGAGCTGGAATGAAGCACTCCCTGCTGTCCCACGGCTCTCCAGTGTCACAGCTCTGTGTGCTCCAGCACGGACACGGCTCAGGCTGTGCCAGCTCTGAGACAGTGGCCATTCCTTTGCTGAGTATTTCATTTTTAGTTCCAGTTCTGCAGGTGTCGGTGGTGCAGGATTGGGCTGCATGTTCCACCTCCCTGTGCTGTGTCCCCAGAGTCCTGCTGGCACATTGGGCAGCAGCAGCGCTGAGCAGCTCCCCAAGTTCCTGCAACAGTTTCAATTTTGGAATTTCTTAATTACTCTGCTGCAAAAACAGTTTCTTTTCTACTTTTGTTTCTCTTTCCTGATGTTGTTATGACTCACTCTTGGGAAGTCTGGAAAACTGCTCCCGGCTTCCTAACCTTATGCAACAGTTGACAGGAAACCTGACCTACTTCAGAGCTGCTCTCACCTGGCTGAGAATGTGTCTGAGACTAAACTGCAGCAACATAAACTTCCCCCTGGCTTTGGGGAAGAAATGATTCATTATGGAAATTGGAGTTTGTGCTGTGAGGGAGAATAAACAGTATGCTGCAAACTGACAAATTGTCCAGTCCTTAGACTGGGCTCAGTGGGAACTCGGCTTGTTTGGGTAAAGATGTGGCTGTGAAGAGTTGAAGCAAGGTGTGATTTGTTAGAACAGGTGGAGGACACTGTCTGCAATTGCTTCTAGATAGTGCTGGGGCAAAACCTGAAGACATCTATTTGAAAACAAAGCTGCTGCCAGGGACAGATTTTTGTAATTTAAAGAGGCACAGCTCATTTTTCATTCAGGAATGTGCAGATGCTCCATGTGGGCATCATTCCCACAGGTGGCAGTTGTGGAGTTGTGTGCACTGGGTGTGACCCAATGGGTTGTTGGGCAGCTCCTCTGCCTGTTCACTGCTGAATTTAAGCAAAATCCAATTTTCATGCCTTGCTGAAACAAAAAGAGTATGATGCATCTCTGTCTGCACCAGCTGAGTTTGGTGTGTAACGTGAAAAACCGAAAGTAAAAGAGATGGACTGGAACAGGGACATGGGATCCAGAAAGCCTGATCCAGATTTGAGTTGTAGCCTGTCTCTGCTGCACTTACAGAAAATATGGACTAATTCCCTCAGACCTGCAAAGAGGGGATTGAAAAAACCCAGCTGTTAACATGCAGTGATGGATTGTGTCTTGCCGTGCTGCACATGGACCAACACCTTTGTGGTGTGAAGGCCCTGGGTTTAAAACATCTCCAGGTGATTGTGGCATGTGGATCCTGAAGTATTTACAGCCAGTGTCCATAATCAGATTCCTCTGCCAGGAAAGGTGTTGGAGGCTGAATTGCAGTGATCTCTGAACCTTTTTTCCTTCCTTGCAGGGCACCATTCGCAGGATCATTATTGAGAACCCGGATCAGGTAGGGAACCTGTGCTGGGCTTGCCTTAGCTCCTCCACGGGGGATGATAAACACTGAGAGCACACAGCTCACACCTCTGAGGGTGAGAGATGGAATTATGAGGGCTTGGAAACACTGCAGAATGGCCACTCTGGCTCCCATCTCTCAGCAGCTAAGTCTTTATTGGCATTGATTAATTACTGTTTCTCTGTATTTATTTCACATAGTCCCTAGGCAAGCACAGCCACTTTGTTTCCAGATGGACACACACTCACATGGTCACATCCTAAAAGACGTCTCACATATCTTTAAATTATGTATTTTTAGTAAAAATTACACTAATCCTGATTTTGCTGTTTGACAAGATTTATGCATGTTTTAATTTCTGTGTCTTACAGGAGCCATTATCCCCTTTTCTTAGAGGGGCCAGTTTCTCTCCTGGAAATAATGTCATCTATGAAAAAACAATAAGAAAATATGAGCTATTAAATCCCCTCCAAGTAAGTTGAATGCTTATATTATCTATTGCAAGAAGAAAATTGAGTTGGTAGCAGGGAACTGATGTTTCTGGATTGGTTTGGTTCTGAGGTTTTTTTCTTATTTTTGTTAGGAGTAGCTGCCAACCTGAGAACTGCCTTGTTGTGTTCTAGGACACATTCTCAAAGTAAATGAAGCAATATTTAAGGAGAGCAGAAGGTGGAATGTTTGCCATATTTTTCCTAAGAATTTATTATTAACTAACAATGAAAACTGCTGTTGTATATATCTGAATAGAGACTGTAAATTAGGTTTTTGCAGTAACTTCACAAAAGAACATCCAAGATACATTTTCAGGGGAAAAAAATTAAAAACACAATTTTTTTTTTTTACTAACTATTGAAAAAATACATTTGGCAAACCTGTCTGAAATTTCATCTCACAATTGGTATTTTGTCAATAGCAAAAATATTGCTGCATTTTATTGCTCTGGGACAGGATAAGAAATTTTAAATTTAGCATATCTCAAAGTGATTAACCTAAGGTTCTTTTATTTTGTTTTTTAAAATGGAAGTTTTCATGCCTCTCTAGATTTTAGAGAGCTGAATTCTCTAGGATATCCAGTCTCTGAAGTGGAAAAGGAAAAATAAAAACATAAATATGAATAATGGCTTCCTTCTTTCTGCACATGATATGCAAAGAAAAGAATAAAAAATTTGTGGTGTTTAGCCCTGGATGCCATAGTTTTACTTCTGGTTTTTGTTACCTGGGCTATGTTTAGATTTAGGTCAAACCAGGAGCAAATTTTTGAAGAAAAGTCTCATGTGTAATGGGACATCCACCTTGGGAAAGGTTTTTTGCCTGTGCTTCTCACTGGCAGCTCTTAAAATTGGAAAGAAAACTGGTGAATTACAACCCTGGAGTATGAAAGTGTGAGGCAAACTCATGTGCAGTTAGGTATAAATGCAATTTTATTTGGATTATTAAAACATCTGAAATCACCACCAGCACTGCCAGTCACAGACACATTGAGGTTGATATCCCACTCCATGCAGAATATCCAGCTCTGACAGATCCCTGTGTGTGCGAGGAGAGGCATTTCCCTCTCCATACAGAATGTCCAGCTCTGACAGATCCCTGTGTGTGCCAGGAGAGGCATTTCCCACTCCATACAGAATATCCAGCTCTGACAGATCCCTGTGTGTGCGAGGAGAGGCATTTCCCTCTCTGTGCAGAATATCCAGCTCTGACAGATCCCTCTGTGTGTGCCAGGAGCGGCATTTCCCACTCCATGCAGAATATCCAGCTCTGACAGATCCCTGTGTGTGCCAGGAGAGGCATTTCCCTCTCTGTGCAGAATATCCAGCTCTGACAGATCCCTCTGTGTGCCAGGAGAGGCATTTCCCTCTCTGTGCAGAATATCCAGCTCTGACAGATCCCTGTGTGTGCCAGGAGAGGCATTTCCCTCTCCATACAGAATATCCAGCTCTGACAGATCCCTGTGTGTGCCAGGAGAGGCATTTCCCTCTCTGTGCAGAATATCCAGCTCTGACAGATCCCTCTGTGTGTGCCAGGAGCGGCAGTTCCCGGTGTGTGCGGCGGAGCCGTGCCCGCAGTGCCCGCCGCCCGCGGTCACCCAGCAGTGCCGGCAGACACAGACGGGATCTCCCTGCGAGCTGTGCCCGGGCCCGGGGAGCGACGAGTGCCGGGGACATCCCGTCAGGAGGAGCACGGTGCCCCCTGAGCTGGTGAGGGCTCCACGCTGCGTTCTCAGCACGGTTTGTTTTTGGGCAGAGCCAAAGTGCCGGCAGTGAGCGGTTTTATGGCTCTGCAGCCTCTGGAGGTTTGTATTGGGCTCTCAGCACCACGCTCTCGTCACTAAGCAGGGTCTGTGTGTCTGTCTGGGGCTGTCCAAGGCTTTCTTGCGTGCTGTTGGGGGGAAAATGCTGCTTCAGGTATTTCTCCTTGCCATGTTCCTGTGCTCAGGTGTGCACTGACTGAGACCAGCCCATGGTGATTAACTGTGCTCAGTCTCACTGGGGTGTTTGGTTTTGTTTTTCTTCACCCACCAATTCAGTCGGCTTTCACCTGTCAGTCTGTACACAGAGACTGAGGGATGCACAGCCTCTGCTTAGGGAGGAAACATTGCTTACATATATACAAAACCACTTTGCTTTATAACCTCGGCAAGCAACAGCTCAGGGTTCCTTTCCTCCTACACTGTTCAACCAGGGCTTCAAATGTATTTCAATTTGATGCAAAATTGTTGACACAGATTCAATGGAAGCACAAAAGGAGTTTCGTTCTGGTGTACCTGTAGCCTGTTGGTGCAGCTGGGGAGGGAGTGCAGCAGGTCCCTCCTGTGCACCCAGTCGGTGTTTGGGTGACAAACACCCTGGGGACCTCGGTGTCAGACCTGTGCAGAACCTTCCAGAGCCTGACACTCAGCCAGCTCAGCACATTCAGCTTGGGCTGATGTTCCCCTAGAGCTGAGGACACTGATGTGGAAGCAGGACTTTGCCTGTTTCTTCTTGTTCTAAAGGAATTCCTCTCTGTACAGTTTATTGAAAATCACAGACATGGAAACTCACTACTAAGAAAAGTGCAAATAAATTGCTAAGAGCAGCCAGACCCAAATCCATCCTACCTGTAGCATTTTCATGTTCAGCTTTCCTGCCAAAGGAGGGATCCTGTTGTGATGTCCTGCCTGTCTCCTGCCAGGTGAGCTGCCCCCAGGACAGCCCTGAGCAGCTGGACTGTCGCTTCTTTGGGGAGCTGCTGGCAGAGCTGCACCGCAAGAGCACAGACCTGTACAGCTGCTTGCTGCAGCATGTGGAGAAGATTGGGACAAGGTATGGCCATTGGATCTGTTATTCCTGTGTCCCAGACATCCAGCACTGCACAGCTGACAGGGACAGTGTTTGTGAATTGGTTGTACTCGGTTTCTTCCTGACAGCTAGAATTGACTGGATGTTTTACACATTTATCTGATTTGCAAGTAAAGACAATTTGTAAATGAGGACATAGAAATGCTATAAGCTACGGAATTTTATTGAATTTGATGCTTAAGAATTGTGTCTACCACGTGTCCACATGAACTTACATCATATTCTGACATATATTTCATGACACAATTCTGTTGCTGTGTCCTGAAGAAACAACCCAAATGCCCAGATTTCCTCTGTCCTGCTGTGATGTTGTGTTATGGATTAAAGGATAGCCACCACCAGACATAAAGTTCAGTCTCTGCATCATTAAGCACATTTTCTGCAGAGCCCTGCAGACCATCTGTGGGAAGAAGTGAGAGTCACAGTGGGCACAACCTTCTTCCCTTCCCTCCCAATTACCCTCATTCTTCCCCCTCACTCCCGATCTTGTTTGGTGCTTTCCAAGGTCACTGAATAAGGAAAGTGGTCCCATAGGAGGGGAAAAAGGGAATTTAACCATCCCAGAAACCCTGACAGCGCCGAGTCAAGCCTTGGGGCAGGGCAGGGCATTGAGCAGAGCTGTGGGCAAACCATTCCCCAAGCAATTAAGGGAGTAATTGGGTTAACTGCCCATAATTGGGGTAACTGCCCAAAGGACCGGGGACAGGCAGTCTGTGTTGGCCCTGCTGCTGTAGGACTCCAGTCTCCCCAGGAATTCCTACACAGAGGGAAGGGAAAGACTCTGCAGCTGATAATGACCCTCCCTGGCTCTGCAGTGTCCAGATAAGGTTTTAGTGGTGAATGTGGGCCTGAACCCTGAAAGCTCTCAAGCAGCTTTGAGTTAACAGATCCTTGGATTTTGTGTTTTACAGGAACCACGACATCGAATTCACCTGCCAGGTAAGGCCCAGGCTGTCCCCTGACACCGGTGGGGGAAGGGTTCAGGCAAATGAAGCCAAAGTAGTTGAAATTAAGGAGGCTGGTCTTTGTTAGTTAATGATTCCTGCTTGGTAAAAACATTCAGAGCCTGAAAACTACTGTCAGGCAGGTATTTGCAAATATGATCATGCTGAAAGGAAACTTCAAGAATTTGCATTATTCCTGTATGAGAGTCAAATTTTGGAAGTCTCTCCTGCTGTTCCAGTAATGGTTTCACTGGAAAACGACTTGCACAGAATACCTGTATTTTTACAACGTGGTTTTTTTTTGCAAAGGCTCCTTCTGGCCAGTGCAGCAGGTGCTGCACCTTTGAAGGCATTCAGTGTGAATGGGGCAGAAATACCTGTCCAGGCTTCACCTGCAGGAAGCAAATGCCAAATTGAATGCCTAATGACTCCTGGCACCATCTCCTGGTGGCCATCTGGGGTTTATTGGCAACCCGTTCAGAAACACCAGGTTTTGCCCCACCATAAACTCCTGGGAGTTGTAGCATCAACTGTTAATCCCTGAGAGATGATTGGTTTGAATACTGCTTTTAAATGTTAAATTTAAGGATTTGAATATATGCTTCATATATCACTTTATCTCACTTTGTACATGCCCCACATATAAAAGACTTTGCAAGTTTTCTGGATAGACTTTGATCTATTTTTGTTCTTATTTGCCTTGTACTAAGGATGTTTTTCATAGCAGTGCTGTGTAATTAATGAAGAAACCACATTACTATCTACCAGGCAAAATTCTTAATCAAGATGTCTCCCCTTTCCTCCCTTCTTTTAGACTGAAGATATTGAAGAATTAATTCCCAAAGGACTGTCTGAGGCAACAAAGCAGCAGATTCGTTATCTCCTCCAGGTATGGGAGCTGTAGGAACTGGGAGCAGCAGGAGCTGGCTCACACACAGGAGGGACTGGGTACATAACACCCTTCACTCTGCATTCCCTCATCCCATTGTTTCTAGAGTGAAGGGGTGGAATGGTGGCTGTAAAAGAAGTGTCACATGGACCCACAGTCCACTGGGGTATTTTAAACAGAGCTTTACTGGGGCTTTCCTGCAGTTTCACTGGAAACTCTTGTGGCTTTTGACCACTGGCAGGAGAACAGAGACCTTTCATCTTTCTGTGTTGTGTATGAAGGCTTTACTTTAAAAGCCAAACACAAACAGGAGATGCTAAAAACCCAGAAGCAGAGCCTGAATCCCACCTGCTCCCAGCCCTACCCCATGGCTGGGCATGGAGCAGGGAGGGAGCTGAAGAACCAGTGCAGGAGGACAAAGCCCTTTACACCTGAACCACTTCAGGAATGCTTCTGTTTGTTGCCCAATGCCAAAAGCACAGCTCAGCACTCAGAGCTGCCTGTGCCAGGCAGGTGTGTCACAGCAGCATCCAGGGCAGCCTCAGCAGGACTGTCCTGATCTGGGCTCCCCCAGGTAGGGTGAGGGTGATCCTACCTGGGAGCTGCCCTTGGAATCACTTCCTGGTTAAATAAACACCCATTGAAATGAAGTTGAGAAGGAGCAGCCTGGTCTGAGTTTACAGCTGCCCTGCTCTGACCTCCCCCATCCTTTCCAACTGGAATGAATACTTCTGTGCTTCCCTTACAAGGAGGGTGGACATCAGCCCCCAAATATTCCATGGCCTCACACTGGCACACTGTCCTGGGAGGCTGCTTCAGCTCCAGGTGGAAAAGCTGGAACAGGCATTTCCTGTTTCTGTGTCCAGCTGGTTTCACATCCTCACAGCTGTGGTTATAAAATGCAGCCAGAATGGCTTTTGGGGAACCAGGTGTCAGGATCCACCCAGAGTGCTCTTAGAGCTCTTGGCCACCAGGACAGAGCTGGGAGGGAAGGGTTTGCACAGCCCAGGATCCCAAGCTGGGAATGCCCAGAGGCTCCTCCATGGACACACAGAATTCCACTGGAGAAGCACATGGCAGCTCAGGGATTTAGCAACCTCTAGCACTACGCATTACTTACAATTTTATAGTCTAAATGTCACCATTTGACTCAATTCCTTCTTTCAAACTACTCTATAGTGTATTACACAATAAAACCAACAGAACCATAAAGCAAAAATGAAATAACACTTTAATTACAAAACAAGCAAAAAGGTGAGTTACACTAGGAATGAAGTCTCACTCACCAGTGGGGATAAAAAACTGGACAAAGGCCAATCCCCATATGGATAAGAGAGCAGGAGAAGTCATTCTCCCACATTAAGGGAACACACAGAAACGTTTCACTTTTGTCCAGACAAGAAAAAACATAGCTTTTGCACAGAATATTCAGCCCTGCCAGGAGTCATAACTCGAGGAGTTATTTTGTGTGTCCTTTCAAAGTCTGTTTTTCTTTTAGGTATTATAAAAGTATCATGAAAAGCAACAATTTATGTTTTCACCTGAATCAGTACACAGCTATTAGAGGCATTAAAATTAACATTCCGAAGGAGAACAGTGTTGGGCTGTGGTCACTTCTGGCTTTCTCTTTCATCCAGGTGACTCCTTTCATCTTTGGGATCTTTTTCCTTTTAAAGGGAGGAGTTGGCTGTATGAGCTTTTTTAATTTAAATTTTTAAAAATGTTAATTAAGTTCCTTCACCCTTGAGCCCAAAGCTTTGCCAGATTTCAAACATGGCTCATTCCTCTGTGCCTTTTCAAGCAGGGCAGTAATTTTTAAAAATCAGTGTAAGCACAAAGCTTTGAAAGCTCAAATAATTGTACAGTATTAACACATTTATTTTTCCCTTTATTGGTGTACAAAGGCAGTTCCTTATCCTGTTGTTCCTTCCACTTTTAACAATGTTGTCCTGTGTTACAAGGCAAAAAAATTGAACACTGGCATTTGCAGAACAAAGTGCAATGAAAATGTTTCCTGTAGAAACCGTGGGCACTTCAAAGGACGTGCAATGGTTTTAGAAGTTACTGTCAGCTGTAAAGCAGTTTCTGTTCTACCCCTTGTCAGGCATACTGTAAACAAAGCTGCCTAATTAATCCCAATTATCCTTTTAATTTCTCCCCTCCCAGATGAGAGCAACATCGGACAAATCCCTGAGACTTGTGCTTTCCACGTTCAAGAACCTGCGTGAGGAGCTCTGCCATTTGCAGGATGACCTGGGGGTGAGTCCTGTTCTCCACTGCCCACACCTCATCCAGCTGCTCCCAGCTGGAGCAGGAGTCAGGGCTGGCATTCCAGGCTGTGCTGGTGGCAGTGGCTGCTCTGCCAGTGCCTTGTGGGGCTGGACGGGCATGGGTGGCTTTGGCAGCTGGAGAGGTTCTCTGGGATGGATGGACATGGCTTTGGCAGCTGGAGAGGTTCTCTGGGATGGATGGACATGGCTTTGGCAGCTGCAGATGTTCTCTGGGATGGATGGACATGGCTTTAGCAGCTGAAGAGGTTCTCTGGGATGGATGGACATGGGTGGCTTTGGCAGCTGCAGAGGTTCTCTGGCTTTCAGCCATCCCAGGCGCTCAGCCCCACTGGGAATGTGACAGCATTGTCCTGGAAAATGCAAAGTTGAGGGAGAAGGAGTTTGAACTTGAGCACAGAACAGGGAGTCTCCAATGGGCTTAGTTTTGGGGTGGTTTTTGGTGGTTTTTTTTTTGTTGGCTTCTATTTAAATTGTTTCTGGGCAGACTGGAAGGGGCAGCATCCAGGATCCCAGCACTCACCAGCCAGCACAAAGCCACAGGCACAGTGTACACAGTGTGTGCTGTGTACCTAAACTCCAAACTCTCATGAAAGTTGAGCATTCTTGCAGTTCTAAAACATCCCTTTATTAATTACTGTGTTGTACTTTATGGGAAGAGTTTACTGAAAAATTGCAACTTTTGACTTTTGTCCTGCAGAAGTTGGAAACTGACAACGTCTTGCTGAAGAAGGACTTGGCTTTTAAGGATTCTCAAGTAAAAGAATATGAAACAATGCTGGCTTCTCTGAGGGAGAACAATCGTCAGCAGCAGGTGAATCGAGAAACATTTTCAGTGTCATTCCAGGCAGCCAAAATGGGGGAATTTGCTGGCTTTTGGGTACTCTGAGTAACTGCTGCCTGCTGTGTGTGATGCTGTTCCTCCCCTGAGGAATTCCCTGTGTTCACTGCCCCTGTGCTTTCCAGCAAGGGCTCAGGGACAGCACTGCCAGATGCCGCTCCCTGGAGGAACAGCTCCTGTCCCTGCGGCTCAGCGAGGGTGACAAGGACTGCCAGCTGAAGGAGCTGGAGTACAGCAAAAGGGCCCTGGAGCAGGAGATCCAGAGCCTCAAGCTGCAGGTGAGGGCTCACCTGGCTGGGTGCAGCAGCTGAGTCCCAGACTCAGAGGGATCAGTATAGGAAGATGATGAAAACTCTCTCTGTAAAATACAAACGGGTTTTTGCTGCAGAGCTGCTCCAGCCCAAGCCTGCAGACCACGACGGACGAGCTCTCCAGCCGCTACGTGGAGATGATCAACAACCTGAGGGAGGACAAGGACAGGGAGATCCGCAGCCTCAGGGTGAGGGGCTCTGCTGGCACTGCCTGTGTGCAGCTACAGCAGCAGAGCTCTACCACAGGCACTTTCTGGGTGTCTTCTGGTTGTGCAGTTACTTTACTCATAGACACTGGTGATGGTTTGAAACCTTTATAGGAGAACATAAAACTGCGATTTACAAAAAACCCAACTGTTCTTTACATGAAGAAATTAGGGATCAAGCTGATTAACAGGGTGTCTAAAAGGATTCTTTGTGTGTCCTGATAACATAAGGAATTAGTCAACAGATGCTCAATAGGAAACAAAAATAAACCCCAGTCACAGCTGTATGTAGGACATTTCTCTCATGGAAACCAATGGTAAAAGAGTCCAACCCTGGAAGCCAATTCAACTGGTTCAGTGTTGGCTTAGCTTGAGAACTGTAAAATTATTAAACTAAAACTGGGTAGAATTCAGTCCAATTAGCACTTTCTGAATTTAATGTGTGGCTACACTTCCTGACCTGAAAATCCCTGGCTCTCACTGTTGATGGTGGTAATGAAATGCCAGGTCCAGAGGCCTGGGTCAGTGCTGAGGGGCCCTGCACAGATCCCCCAAAACCTGAGAGCTCCTGCCTTGTTCTGCAGTCCCAGCTGTGCCAGTTCCAGCAGGACATAACCAGGAGAGAGGGGAGCAACAGTGACTTGCAAATGAGGCTGCACGAACTGACATCGTTGCTGGATGACAAGGAGGCTGTCATTAAACAACAGCAAGAGGTAAAATAATACAAGTTATTTCTCTTCTAAGGGTTTTTGTGTTTAAGCCTCTGTGTACTGTGTAGGTGGAACCTTACCAGGAGGTCCCTTGTCCTCTCCTGGCTCAGGAATGCGGGTTAGGATTTGTTTTAACTGAATGCTGTTCCTCTGCCAGCCTTCTGAAAGGGCAGACATTCAGACTGTTTTTTGAGAGAAAATTTTGCAAATATTTTGTTGTGACTCTATTGAACTGATATTTCAGAAAACATTACTTCACACCAATGTTTGCTTTTGGTTTTCTTAGGAGCTCTTCAGGCTGAAGCACGAGAAGTTATCGGGCAGTCAGTCCCCTGGGGTGACAGCTATCATCACCAAAAAGTAACGTGTTATTCACCTTAGAAACACATCCTTTGGGCTTTCCTTTGTTTCCTTTGTTGGGCTCTGTTAAGCAACCAGTTCAACTCTCTGCAGGTACAGGAATCAGTATCCTATCCTGGGTCTCCTGTCTGATGACTACAAGGTCACATCACCTGTCAATAAATCACAAACGATTGTAATTGAGAGGACTGGAGAGGTCTGGAAACACGTGAGTTTACCTGGAAGTGGACTGCTCCCTCTGGAATCCCTAAGTGCTCAATTTAACTTCAAAGCAAGTGTTACCCAAACTGAGAGCTCAGAGATGCTCTCGTGGTCATTTAACTGCAAAAAGCCAAGTGACTGACTGCAGCCAGGAAACTGTCCTGGCTCTTGTGAGCAGGCAGTAATTGATGGGTGTGGTACAAATAAAACCTTTTGTTGTTTTCTCCGGCACGTAATTACCCTGAACAAAAGCAGCAGCATTGCTCTAACACCAGCCCCGGGGTGTTGCTGTACTGGGCAGGTAGGGCAGGGACTGTGTCCTGCTGTGCTCTCAGGCGAGGAGGGATTTGGGAGGGCTGTGCTCCTCTGCATTAGGAGCATTAATGACTCCAAGCTATTACTAAAACATGCAAAGCACCACATCCCTGAAACTCACCTCGAGCCAGGGCAGTGACGAGCCCAGGAATGCAGAAGAGTGGTGACACTTTAAGGAGTGATTCAGAGTAAAAACAGAGAACAGGGCTGCAGAAGCTATTTCTGTTCCAGGGAGGGCTCATGGTGCCAAGTGTGGCTACAAGGTAAAGGCTGGAGAAATGGCAGGGAGGCCACGTAGGAGTGTGGTGGTGGCTGCAGGTACAATGTGACACACAATGTCACAGCAGCACCTGGACACAACCACGGGGGGACACAGCCAGAGGACAGCTCTGTGACAGCCTGAACAGATGCAGGCAACACACCTGGCATGTTCCTCGAGGGAACCCTGCCTGCAGCAAGATTAAGAAAGCAAAAGGCTCAGGTAACTGGCAAAAAGCAGAGTTTTATTACTGATCCCTAAACCTCACCCAGGTGCATTGCAACCTAGTGAAATGTCAAGCAATGAAACATCAATAGAGAAATGAAAAATTAAAGTGTTTGGTACAGAGGAAAGGCTCACTGGTCCCCTTGGACACTCTGCAAGAGAAAACAAGTAGGTAATTAAATGAGATGCTTTATGGGAAGTAGTTCTGTTTCATAACAGAAACAGGTTTGTGTATTTTATTTCTTCTAACAAGCTGCTTGTTTCTTTTAGGAATGAGAGAAACATCTGAGCCCTCAGAGCTGCTCCAAGGAGTTCAAAACCACTACAACTGCTTTACTTTCTGCTCTTCTGCATCCAAAAAAAGGTTCAGTCTGATAGTGAGGAAGGCTGGGAAAACATTAAGGACTCACTTTTCCCTCGGAAGAGTGGGATGCTATCCCTCTGTGGACTTCAGCTGTTCTTGCCTAGCTCCTGTTCTTCAGCCAGTCCTGAGGCAATCTAGGAGACAAAAGGAAGACACCTGAAACCTTTTCCTCTTGGTCCTTGCAGCCGTGTTCTGTCTCCTCATGCTGAGAGTGGGGATGCCCCCGATGTCAGTCCCAGCCCTCCCACAGCTGCTTTCAGTGCCGAGTCACGGGCTGCATGAGAACTTCAAAAATACCTCACTGGGAACTGCTCCTTACCTGACACCTGCCTCTGTCTGGGAAGCTCGGACACAAAGGACAAAATTTACACCAAACCCAGCTTCTGACCTGGCAAATGCCAGCAGGACCCAGTTCAGTAAAGGGCTGGGCCAAGGCTCATTTTAGAGAATCTTTCTAACCTCAGAGGTGGTGTATTTTCAGCCCCAAAAAACCTCTTAAGTATTTATTTTCTGTGCTTCAAATTTTCAAGAACTTGGTATATTTTTATATAGAAGAACTTTGTTTGAAAACAACTCATGGACTAAATTTCCTTATCAGACCAACCTGCCATTTGCAATTTCTGCTCCTTGCAGGACCACAGAAATTCTTTCAAACTGATTTGGTGTTCATGATTCAGTAGTTGTCTGAGCAACACAGCACAGAGACTCACAGGGAGAGTTTGCAATGCTGCAATCCAAAGGTGCTCTTTTATCGCGGGGTTCTTGCTTTGCTTTCCTGCTGCAGCCATGTATTGCTGTTCCTACATAGTACAGACCCTAGGCAATGCTTAATGGGGAAAGAATGCTGGAGGCTACCTGTAACCATGAAATAAACCCAAGTCTAACTCTCTGGATCATTGTCTGTCTGTCCTGGGAACATTTTGTGTACAGCTGGAAGGGGGGTAGGTGGTGTCTTGTTCCTATCCAGGAATCTTTACACGTGAGGCATTAGGGCTGGCTCCCTTTTCTGGCTGCTGCCAAAACCCCCTCAGGTACTGCTGGATGTCCAGCTGGCCCTGTGCTCTTCAGGACTGGGCAAAGAGCCATGAGTAAAACCTTTTCCTGCTGCTGCTTGTTCTGTGTCCAGGCTTTGCTGGGCCTGCAGTTTCACCAGCCTGGCCCCCCCTTCGGCCTGAATTTACAGGAATAGGCTTTAATTAGTTAAATAATCTCACCTGAATGAGGAGGGCCTTGCCCCTCTGCATTCACTAATTATTCTAAAACAGATTCCAAAGCAACTCCTCTTTCTGCAGAGCAGTGAATAAAAGGTTCATCTACACTCAGAGCTAATCCGCTCCTGCCATGGGACAGTGTCAGGGAAATAAATAATTTTAGTTACACTGTCATCAAATGACTTTTCACTTTTGGTAATCTTAACCAAAAAAAGGACTAACAGGGGAAGAGCAGCATGTTTGTTTAATGCCATCAGAGTTACCTGTGCAGGTGTCTGGGTGCAGGTGCCCCTTGTGCTCCCACCAGGGCCGGGTGTCTCCCACAGCTCCAACAAAGCTACAGAGAGCAGAAATGGGAGTTATTAATGGCCACAGCCATTGATTTCCCAACCACCCCCTCACTGACACCAAGCTGTGTTTCCTCCACTCCATGGCACAGCACAAAGCATGCAGGGAACCCCCTTAAGGAGGGACAGAGCTCACACCAGGAGCTGCTATGTGTGGTGAGACAATTCCATGGCAAAGGCCATCATCAGGCAAATGCCCTTTTCAAATCCAGCTGATCCATCCCAGTGGAAACACCATCCTGGGGCAGCCAGGAAAGCTGCAGCCTGCTTAGAAAAAGCCCATGCTGCTGCTCAGGCCAGCCAGCTCTGTCCTGGGGGTAGCAAGGACAACTCCTCAAAGAATCTGAAGATCACCAGACCCTGTAAATGCTACAAAGCAGAGGCTGTAACTACACTTTTTACTCACAGAAAACACAAAGCAATGAATGGTTGTCAAAAAGCTGAATCAAACTAGTACATAAAGCATATGGCCATTTATTTATAGGCTGGTTTTCAAACCACGTGTATTAAAAAAGCAAATTCAGTATTTTTTACTCTAAGTACCTGTTACTGTGGGCTCAGCTGTCCCCTCATTGCTGTGGAACTAGAACTGGTTTACCTAATGTGGTTTCTGCTGGAGTTTACAGAAACTCATTTTCTCATTTACTCAGCTCTGCAAATCCTGGTTAGAAATATTTTACTTTAGCTCATTTCCCACCTCAATTTCAAGTAAGTCCACCAAAAGTACAATTTTTTTCCCAGAACAAATCAGAAAAATTCAGACCGTTTACTTTATATAATAGCAGCAATATACATTCTGCCCTGTCTTTATCTGCCAGAATGTAGAGTCTTGTTTTGCACAGAAAAGGAGAAAACTGTCTTCATTGGTTTGACTGACCTTTCTGCAATATTGAAGCTCCTCTGCCTCAGCTGTAAAATAAAAGCAAGGAGAGCCCTGGCTGGGAAGTACCTGACAACTCCAGCCCACGCCCAGTACCTCACCTTTGCCTCCAGAGTTCTGCTGCAACTCTTCTGTGTTTTCTCTCCAATTTATTATCTTTAATTGTGAGCAGTTGAAACCTGAGGAAAGAAAAACATAGCTGATGATCAGGAAGTGAATCACTTTTAACTGCACCTGTCAGCCCAATAAAAAGCTGCACCAAACAGATTTGACATTTCAGCGCAAGCCCTGCACACCTTTGTGAGGCTCTGCTTGCTCAAGCATCCCTGACCTGTCACAACTCTCAAATATTTATTGGGAAAAGGCACTGAGAAGGATTTGGGAACAGTCCCTCAGGCTGCTGAGGATTCAGGTGGCATTTTACCTTTGCATTTCAGAAGATTTAAAACACCACTTCCGAGTAAAACATCAAGAACAGCAATCGACTTCCTGCTTCCATACAGAACAATTAATTACCTGATTATTTGGTCCATCTGTAGGGTGGAAAAATGAGCCAGAACAGCCATAGGCAGTCAGGGATCATCTTCAGGCTATGAAGAAACTCCTTCAGTCTATGGATTCAACATAACATTCAGGAACAAAGCACTGACATTGTCAGAAATCCACAGCTTTAAATCACTAAGATCTTTTCCCTTTTGACTGCTGGGCATGCAAGGAAAAGCAGCAACAAAACCTAGATGAATTCATTCCTGTCTGCTTAATTTCTGCTCTTTGTGCAAAACCCACGAGTTCAGTGGCTCAAAGCCCGTTGGATGATCATCCTCAAGGAAGGGGTCATTTAACAGCATGTTCTTCTTCAGCTTTTTAATCTGTTACTCATCTTGTAATTCAAGTATTCTAAAAAGAGAGGGAATTTAGGATAGCAGCGTTTTTAGCATTTCATTCTGCAAGCTCTATCTATTACACAGGTAAAAAGACAAAAACCTACCTGGGTTTTCCCAAAATATGTGAAAAGTTTTTTGTTCTCTTAAAGGAAAAATAAAATTCAAAGGAATGTCAGTATCATCAGTATAAATAATTGATAATTATTTTAGAAATAAGCAAAACAAATGCAATACATTACCTGTAAGTCTAAAGGGTTAAATCAAACCCAATGTTCTCAACAGTCTGATAAATAGCCCTGTTTACTTGAAATGTGATTACATATTAATTAGTGAATAATGCAATTAAAAATATCAGGCAAATTTACAGAGAATGGGACTTTGCTAAACACCATAAACGAAAAGGAAACTCCAAAAAATCTGGAGTGCAAGAGATGCGTTTTATTGTATGCCTGTTACGATGAGTAACACATTTAGAAATAATAATCCCACAGAACAGTGACAATCTTATTTTACAGCGTGTACATCATTTTTTACAGCCACATAAAACACTTATTTGTCTAAGAGATTTCCCAAATTTTAACTTTCTGAAGTTTAGAAATATAAAAAAAATTTATTCTCAAGGAACTGATTCTCATCTGGTGCAAAAACAAAATATGAACATTATCTGGAACACAAAGCCACAATATAGCATGAAGTTACAATTTCTCATGTGAACAGCTGTGTGCAAACATGAAGCAACTAAAGAAAGTAAAAAATACACATTATATGCATAACATTTATGACCAGGTTTTTCATTAAATAGCCCTAGACCAGCTCGTTATATAAGCGCCATTGGATTTGCAGCATGCTAACACAAAGCATTTTTAAAGGGATGCATATTTTAAATGTATACACTGTAAACTCAAGATCCACCTCCAAACTCTAGTGGCAGCAGATTTTTCTGGTTAAATACTGCATATATACTTTCTTACAGATTGAAAATGCATGTTTATAGCATGGTATAGATCTTTTTTTAAAAGAATCGATTAAAAGGTGCATTTTTATGTCTATATGGAAAATTTCATATTAGGAGGTAGGACAGTAACTGTCATACCTGTTAAGAACACTGCCCTAAAGAACCTCTAAGTACTTTGAATTTTAATTAAAAAACCCCTACAGTTTTCAACTGTTTTTAATATTCTTTTTAGAGAAGACTTTAAAGTAGCGAGGAAAAAAATTAGTGTTGAGTTACAACACTATGAGCTGCATCCATTTTTATCCTTTAAATAAAAAAGTCAAATTCAAAGTTAATTTTGTTATATGTGCCATACTGAACAACATTCAACTGTAGTTTCAGATAAAAAAAGGGAAATTATACACATATACATCTTTAACCCTAGCACCAGAACACCACCTCTGAGACCATAACATAATGCTCTATTTTAAACATCATATCCTGCAATAAAATAGGTTAGCAGCTTTGAAAACCAGTAAAAAAATGCTTTTTGGACCTAAACTAATAAAGGAAACCAAAAAGTTTCCCTATGAAATGTTTAAAAAAAAAAACCCAAACCAAACTGAACAAGGGACAACCCCCCCCAAATTTCGCCAGTTCTGGAATTCAAATTCTAGGCACAATTGAAAACGTTGTGATGAAGTGTCTGACTAAAACTCCCTGTTCCAAACTGCACAAGAAGTGAAGAGAGGGCCCCTTTGCAAACCCTCTGTAGCTCACCCCACCAGGGATCTGTTTCCACACTGGAGACACACGTTGGGACTGACAGAATGGGTCACACAATCAGCTCTGCCCTGTCCTCTAAACTCAGCAATGGCAAATACTGTTCACTTGGAGACATTCATCCATCTTTCTGCAAATTTAAGACATTCATCCATCCTCTGCATTCTCTAGTGCTCTTTAGGTTCTGATCAGCAACAATCATAGGGCTATGAGATCCCCTGCCAACCCTAATACTTTTTAAGACTTTTAATACAAAGAATGTAAAGTTATGGTTTAATATCAAGCTTTGAAACCAGGAGAAACAGTTCGTGAGATTTATTTTTTTCCCCAATTAGCATATCACAGTTTCTACAAAGCTTCCTTCAGGAGCTCACCCATCACATTATGGCCTCTTTGTGGTGCCTCATTATGTGCTGATTTTTCTCGGAGGGCCTGCGGAAGCCCTTTTTGCAGTACTCACACCTGTGGGGGTAGTCTTTGGTGTGGATGGAGATGACGTGGCGCTTAAAGCCCGACGCGTCCGTGGTGCTGTACTCACAGTACTGGCACTGGTACACCTTCCTGCCACTGTGGGTCTTCATGTGCTTCTTCAGTTCATTCTGCTGCCTGAAGCCCCTTTTACACCTTTTGCATTTAAAAGGCAGGTCCTTGGTGTGAACGGAGAGGATGTGCCCACTGAGCACAAAAGGATCGGAGGTTTTGAAGTCACAGTGCCTACACTGGTGGATCTTTTTCCCTTTATGGGTCTCGCTATGCTTTTTGAGCTCCGAGGGCCGGTGGAAGCCTTTCTCACACACCTCACACTTGTGGGGAAAATCCTTGGTGTGCACTGAAATGATGTGTCGCTTCAGATCACTGGAGTTGGTGCTCTTGTGGTCACAGTGGGGACACTGGTGAGTCTTATGCCCTTGGAAGAGCTCGGTGTGCTGCTGCAGCTCCTTCTCGTCGGCGAAGGCCTGGGGACAGTGCTCACATTTAAAGGGCAGGTCAGTGCCGTGTTTGGTTTTGATGTGAGTTTTCAGGTTGGACTGGTCAGCACACCTGAACACGCAGTGCTGACACTGGTATGGCTTTTCCCCCGTGTGGGTCCTCATGTGCTTTTTCAGCTCCGAGGGGTGGCGGAAACCCTTCCCGCACTCCACGCACACATGAGGGAAGTTCTTGCTATGGACTGCCAGCAGGTGCCTGTTGAGCAGCCCCTGCTCTGCAGTCTCATAGTCACAATATTTGCACTTGTGGAGCTTGGGCTCCTTGTCCCTCAGGATGAGTTTATTGGAACTCAACGGGCTCGCCTCTCTGTATCTTCTCGTGTACTCTGTAAACTCGTGCGTTTTATCAACTTTATTTATAAGTTTATGGCTTTCCAGATGATTGTGGAAACTTACTTTTTTGTTAGTTGTAAAGTCACAGTCTGTACACTGGTATTTCTTCTTGATCATATGATCGGGATGGTTCTTCATATGCCTTTTCAAGAATCCTCTGGATTTAAATTTTTTCCCACAAATATGACAAGGGTAAACTGTTAAGGGCTGTCCATCAGGACCTATTATAACAGCTGTTTTTGAACAAACAAAAACAAGTTATGAAGGAAACACATTTACTGATTAAGAAGTTCTAAATCAGCCAAGTGCTGTTCAGATTCATGCACTTACACTTGCAGCAGAGAGAGAGAGTGGCTCAGTAGTTTAAAAACAACCAATCCACAGCACCTATAGTTTATATAGTTCTGTTTTAGAAACTGCTCAAACAGATCAGGAATATCACATGTGCACTGAATATAGCCATGGGTACTTTTTAATAGCTTGCAGCATTCCAATGAATTGCATCAGCCCTGAGTGTACTGACTCTGAATAGCAAAATATGACATTTTCTAGGCACAGAACTGGAGGGGGGAAGGACACAGGAAATATGCAAATCATCATTTATAGCTTTTAATTCTGCATCAGCTTGAAAAAGAGAAAAGGAATAGGACAGGAGTAAGTGGCACTCCATGACAATACCGTAACCATCCAGTGTTTACCTGTTTGCCATTGCCTGGCCTCTCCTCTCCTCCTTTTCCTGGTTTTTTGTTTGAGCACTCTATTAGTGCTAATGCTATCACAAATCTGCAGGTACTGTGTTGCATTACCGTTTTTGTTTTCTAATCGTGTATCCAAGTTATTTCCTAGAAACAAAAATTAGACACCATAAAAAACCTTAAACTTGCTTCTTTGGGACTGATGACTGGAATTGCACAGCTGCATTATCTACTTTTTAAAAACAAGCATTGCCCATTCCTCTACCACCAACATACATTAAAAAGAAGGTCTAATAGGAACCACTATCTATCTTTCCTGGCAGAAGTCAAGGGTATGATTGGTTAAACACTGATTCATTTCTAAAGATATTCCTTGATTTTTATTTAACTTGTTTTTACTTCTTAACAACTGCATTATCTCTTGTCTGTCTGCAAAACTACATTAGAAACTTGGCAGTGCCTCCCAACTTCCCCACCCCCTCCAAAAGGCCTACAGACATCTAGAATTGTTTTCAATCAAAACAACAGAGAAATACTGTCCTTCAGTATCTAATTTATGGCTCATTCTTTGCATCTCTGATTAGGAACACTGACACAGAAATGGCAATTTTTTCAAAGACAGTTTTATGCTGTTAAAAGTTCTCACCTGCCGCTTGACCATCTTCGTATCTTCGGGGAAGCCTTCTTTCATCTCCTGCAGAAAACGGTATTTTAGTCATTATAAAATAATATTCTTTTTAAAGATGCTGCCTTTGAAAGCCTGACAATGAGAGTAAACTGACTTAGCTAATAGTAACAAGTTAACACTGTCCAAGTGGAGATGTGCAGCTCAATGCTGTGTAATCATGAGCCTCAGAAGACAAAATCCCATCTCTGGGAGGAGTTAATATCCACCCCATCTGTGTTTGCACACTGGCTCTCCTGCTTTCCACTATTAACATGCTCTGCAAACTTTTCACCTCACCTATCCCCTCAGATAGCAATGCAGAGGTCATCTGAAATGCACACTTTGCTCCTGAGATGGAGTAGAAGAGAGATGCACACTTTGCTTCTCTGTCTGGAGTAGAAGCAGGCAGATAAGAGGACTTGGCCCTTATCAGCCTCTCAGCACAATGGAGTTTTGGAGATGCACAAGGAATACCTCAGGAGCACATTCCTCATTTTGCACTGGAAGTATTTGCTGCTATGTGTCAAAGCTCTGTGGTTCTACAGCACTTTACCAGCCCAACTGTTGGGCTCCCATTACCACACCAAGGAATTTTTACTAACTTGCTTAATTGTAACAGAAACTACAAATAACTTGGTACTCTCTTAACAAATATTTAACACACCAAAATCCAAGAAAATGGTACAAAAGAATAGACAGAATTCACAATACATCCTAAGACACTTCCACCATTTAAAAACAAATCACTTGTTTCTCACCTGAAGGACTAACAGGCTTAAAACACGTTGTCTGAAATTACTTTGTAAATTATTAGGAACATATTTTCACATCTATTCCTACTATTTATTCCCTTTTTACAGTCTTTCCCCCTTCCTCCTACTAATGTAAAATACTTCAGGCTGCTCTTGTTTAAGACCTTCAACATCAAAGCATCAAACCCCACACACTCAGTACATCTGAGCTGGGATCTGGAACAAAATCAAACTTCTCCTAACAAGCTTTCCTTTCTACTCCACGAGACTCAACACACAGCAACCACTGGATGGCAGAGATCAGGAGCTGTTTCCAAACCCCAAGAACAAGGTGAGGTCATCCCAGAGATGCTGGCAGCTGGATGAGGGAGGAAATAATGGCAGGGATTTTCAGGAAAGAAGCACAGGTTCCTACCGTAAGCAGCAGCCCAAGCAACGGGGACAAATGTTTTATTCACGCCAGAGTCCTCAAGCTGGGTGTCTGGAAGGGATGTGGCTTCTTCTTCCCCTACAATAACTTCCATATAAACTTCATCTGCTATTTCAGCACAGCCTGGATGAAGGAAGGAGAATAAATATTTAATTTTATTCTGCCTGTTCTAACTTATCCTTCATTTAATTTGCTCTCGCTCTGATTGATACCCATTATAAATTAATTTTCTTCCTTTGGCATTTAGAGGATCATTGCTTATTCAGATATTCCTTAAAGAGAGAAAACACGTATCAATAAATACTAATCCAAAACAAGTGCCCACAGAATTTCCAGTACACAAACTCGTGAAACTGCAACTGATGACATTTGTCACTTTGTCAGAAAGCTGCTTAATTCACAGAAATTCTTCATCCATGAACATGTTAAATTTAATATAAATAATGAAATGATTTGACACAGTATGCTCAAAGTGCATTATCCACATCACTTTAAAATAATTATAGCCAGCTTTTTATATTTACAGAAGATGAGCTCAGTTTTCTACTACTTCACACTGAAGACTCCTTCAGAAAAAAACTTAAAATCTCCTTCCTTGAGAATGGTGGTTATATGGGTGCACAAACAGCATGAGAAACCAAAAGGTTTTTTATTATGCTTACTAATATCTTCATCTTCCTGAGAAGAGTCCTTAACAGCCATGTAAACCATTTTTTCTCGCTGCACTCTCCCAACACCTCCTTGTTCTATGACTCCAGCTACAGAATGGCCATTGTGAAAGTCACTCTCAGTGACAATTTCTGTCCCACCTTGAACAAAAAGAAGTTACACACATTAAGTCAATGTGAACAAAGCCAGTGCTAAGATTAATTTCAGATCCAAGTACTGTTTTGACTTGGTGGGAGCACCTCCCTGAGAGCAGCTCAGAGATCACCCCTGCTGGGAATTACTTCTCAGCCATCAGAGATTTTGGTTCTCCCAGCTGCAGCACAAGCAGTCTGTTCCCTCTGTCCCTGGAGACTCACAGCCCATCCCCAGAGGAACAAACTGTATTTTGGGAACAGGGCCTGGGAATGATCCAGAGGCTTCAGCTCCAAGAATAACCAAGAGAGGAATTCTGCTTTTTCAGGAACGGGCACAGGTGAGTTGTGCATCCCCTCAGTGCTGGTCTGTCCGTGGGGAATGGAAACTGCAGAGAATTCTGAATCCCTTGGTTCACCTGCAGCCCCAGAACTCCTCCCCTCTCTCTGCAAAGGCCACCAAAGGCTCCCCCCAACAAAAGGGATCCACTCCAGAGGCTCTGCTGTGCTAACACACTTGTGTCTTGCAAAGTCAGAGAAAAGCAGCAGCTGAAAAAACAGCTGCAGACACACAGCCACTTCTACATTTGGCCTCTGGCTGCCTGTAAATAGCCCTGCTAATCAAAAAAGAACTCGAGAATAATCCACACCCAGCGTTTGTTGCATCTGGGCAGCCTCCACAAATGTCACATTCCACAAAACACTCCAGTCACTGGATTATGTGGAATGAAGAACAAACAGAAAGCCCCTGAAACATTTCACACTACTGAAAGAATAAATAGGACTTCAAGGTACCTATTTCAACATCATCTTCAGCTTCAGCTTTGAATATGTAGACTTTGATAACTTCTGAACCAAAGCCATCATCTTTAGCAACATCATCATTTGCCACCTCAGTACTGATCTTCAAGGGAGTGCTTCCTATATGGTCCAATTTCTCTCCAACATCATCCACTGCAAAGAGAAGAGAATAATCATGAGGTTCAAACACATTTTTACAAGTCAAAGTAATCAGTAGCATGATTTTCTCCTCTATTCTCCCCATGCACAGGGAAGGTTTGTATAAATAGGTGGCCTTTAAAAGCAGCTCATCTCAAGAAACTTAAAAGATTCCAGAAGTTCGGTATTTTATTGCAACTCAGGAAACAGAGCAGGAATTACAGAATAAAGGACACAAGAGGGAGCTTGTCATCAAAGGGAATGAGGTAACTGGTTATGGCTGAAACTATTACTCTTAGAAAGTGAAAATTTATCAATCATTAAAATTGAACACCTGTATAGAAGTGTTAAAAATTAACCCAGAATTGCCTGTTACAGTCTAAGAGTTCTCAAAAGTTTCACTCTGATGCATAGTGACTAAAATTTAGTGGCTGAAACTCTTGTGGAGTGTGATGACTTGGAGTATATTCTCAGCTAAAGAAGAGTGCATCTGACTGTATCTTCTCCCTAAAAGAAATGATGATTTAATCTACTTTATCACTTGAAAACATATACATTTATGAAGATCAATGCATGATACACAGCTGATTAAAAGATGCAGTGACAATAAATCCAAATACAACTACTACAAGAGATTGACTTCTCGTTCTTTACACAACTCACTCGCTGATTATTTCGTTTATACCCTCAAAATGTTCATTTAATTTCTAAGAAAAAAAAATACAACCAAACTGTTAAAAGCAGCATATTTTGGTAAAAAGGGCATTCACAGAGATGACCATAGATATAGCTCAAATTGCTAACACAGAGGGCACTGAACTCAGCATCTCTCTGACACATGTACTGACACATTTCTCTTAGAGGATAAATTTAGCTCCTGTGCAGATGGTCAACACAAACCTGTGCAGTGCTGAACACCCACTGAAGTCCTCTAAATAGAGTAGAATCCCACTAAATGTAGACAAAATCTGAATGAAATACATTCCAGGGAAACAGCAACTCACTGCACACGTAACAGTAAAATATGTGCACACAGAGCAAAGAAAAACTCCTTCAAGTGAACACCAAGGTGACAGCAGAGCTTCCTGACTCCACGGGGATGCTGGGGTCTGATCCCTGGGAAAAGCTGGCTTACCTGGGATAGCTGCAGTGGTCCCCAACCCCCTCCCAGTTTCCTGCTCCCAGGGCACTGCTGGCTGCTCCCAAGAGCTGCTTTAACCCCTTTAGCACTGGGCTAAACCAGAGTGGTGGGAAGGAGCAGGTGCCTCTCCTGCAGCAGGGGAGTGGGAATCCATCCCAGCAATCCCAAACTAAGGATTCCATGGACACCTACCCAGCTCACAGCACTGGGAAACCTCATTTCTCTTCACAAACCTTGGGGCTGCACCAGGTGAGTACAGAAGTTACTGAGGACAGAACTGGATAAAATGTAGGTAAGTACAAGCAAATATTTGGTTTAGTTTTAGAACCTCTGTGAAGTCTGTACTTTGATGAAAATTTATATTCTAAGTTGGAAGAGACCCACAAGGATCATAAAGCCTAACTCTTCAGTGAATGATCCATATGGGGATTGGTCCCACAGCATTGCTGTTATCAGCACCAGGCTCTATAACCTCAAATATCTACAGAAAATAGTTTTTAAATGCTGGTTTAGCTGTTTGGTGGAGCTTGGGGGTTTTTTTGTAATTAATGGATTAATTCCATTGCTGAAAAAGTATCAAACATGAATCAGGAAAAAAAATCTTTCCTCAGGAAGTGAGTTTTTGCTTTTTTAATTAAAAAAACTTTCTAAATCTCTGCTGAAATCAATGCCAGGAACATCAACACCTTAATGAGTGAGAGTCTGATGTGAGTGCTGCCTGATGTTTGTGTGACCTGGCAGGACACTGGCAACAGTCAGAGCACAAACACTGAGAGCCACAGCTGAGAACCTGCAATATTCTTCTGACACTCGACTTTCCCAGCACCAGGTCATTAAACCCCTTTATATCCACTGTGGGAGCGTTACTGCACCTGCTAAGTGACATTTTTTATGCTGCCAGAATGGGGTTGTAAGAAGAGAGAAAAATGGAGATGCTGAAATTCCCTTATCTTGGAGTAAGTATTTCCACACATTTACTAAACATAGATTGATTAAAGATGGTTTTTTTTCCCTGCAAGGGTTTTAACATTTATAAAAGTTTCTTATGCATGTTCTGGAAAATGATAACTATAAGTTTAATTTAATACAATGACCATTCCCACTGCATGTCTGAGTGTTGGAAGAACTCGAGGTAATTCCCAGTACAAGGAGGGCTGTGACTGCCAAAAATACTATTTCAAAGCTTACAAACCCTGGCAATTTAGACTTGGGAGATGGTAATAAAGTTCTTTTCAAATCTGCAACTCAAGCAACACCATTTTTCCCTAAACTCATATATCTGACAAACACAACACATTACCAGTTTAACAGAAATAAGTATTTCTGCTCTGGGAAGTTATTCAACAATAGCAACTTCCTGCTGAACAGGGGAGTTACCACATATGTGACAGGAAGTTTTCTTAATGGAAAAATTTCCAACTATTTAACTAATATTAGGTGACAGTGACTGTGCACCACTATGGGGCTGGTGAAATAATGTAAGAAAAAATCCCACAATTTTAGATAGTTACTAGGACATCAACTGCAATGCAATAAACATGTCATAAAGAAAAAAAATGAGGAATTTTTCAATTTTTGTAAGAATGTTTTCAGCAAGAGAATCCCAAAACATGAATATATCATGTACACTCACATACTGGGTTTTAATACTGCCTGTAAAGCCCCCAAATCTTCAATATCCTTTAAAAACAGGGACTACTGTTTTAGAGGGGTAAACTTAGAGCAGTAATTTTAACATTTGTGGTTACTTCTACACCATTAACCCTCCTGTGTGTTCTCCAAAAAATCCAGTCTTTACAATTTAAGCTAAAAAAATGGAAACCTATCAGGAAGTTTGTGTATCCAGGGCCTCTGGGATCACTCTTCTACAAAAGCAAATGTGTAATATAGCAAAATCTGGAAAATATCATCTGGGATGGGAAAACTATATCAATATAGACTGTCATCTGTCAGATGTTGCTTTTTGTTTCAAATACAACAACAAAACACACTGAATTGGCAGTTGCTTTTCCTTAAATTCCTGTCTTACCTGAAGTAAATCTCATGGCTTCCATCTACCTTTTAAGCAGATTTAGGTAAGAAAAAACAACACAGCAGGACAAGTAATCTTTGTCAGGTTCCAAAATATTATTGTTTTTTAGAATAGCTCATGAAAATATTCTGTTGTCTAAGTAAGATGTCTTCAATCACTGCTAACCTACCAGTGCTAAATTCTCTGCTGCTTTTCCCAGGGATAGCTGAGGGGAACAGGGAATGCCTGCTTCCTTTCTGTCAATGGAATATCAAAGTGTCTTCCAGCTCTGACTCACCCACCAGAATCACTACATGTTATTATCTGGTCCCTTAAAATCAACTGGAAAAACACAACAGAGAACCTCCATAAACAGATGCTGAATCCTCCTGAGTGAACAAGCTTTAAAGGAAAACTCAGCACACTCCCAGTGTTAAACTTACCTGGCTTGGCTGTTTTCAGGTGTGTGATGTCCAGATTCACCGTGGATTGCCAGCTCCCAATCCATGTGATGCCTCACATGCACTATGCTGGTGATACCACAGCCACCAGAGGAGCAACACGAGGGCAAGGTTAAGTCCCACGCTTTGACAATTCTCCGGGTTTTTCTAATGTCTGATCTACTTAAGTCCCATAGGTTCAAATAGAGGAGTAGTAGGAATCCTAAAATGTTTAGCAAATGAGGCAACAGTGTAAGACACTACAAAGGAGGTGTTGGTGGCACAGTACCTTACCCCCGGGCCAGCTCCAGTGTGGGTCAGTGGTGGCTTTGAGGTCACCAGAATAGTGCATGGGGCCGGCACGCGGAGCGGGGGCTGGCAACCCGCTGTGGGTCTGAATATCGCAAACCTGAAAAACAAAAGAGGGGAGGCTTCAGCTGCACTGCCCACTGCCCCTGCAGCACGGGATGTGCTCCTCACCAGCTCCATCTCACTCTGACAAGGGCTGGGGTCAGGGGCCCACCACCACTTTGGGGATTCCATTCCTTCTTATCAAGGTGTTCTGATGGTTTAAAGCACAGAATCGTCAGCACCCTGTGGTATTCGTGTTGTGAATGTATCAAAAATAGATTTAAGTCCTATGCTTATGAAGCTGGTTTGAAAAAGCTGAATTAATCTGCAGAGTGGTGATAATCTTCCAGTGAAAATTTCCAGTCACAAAAATCATACACAGATAATCAAACAGCTATCAAGACAAACTTACTATTGTCCAAACAGTATTCACACAGAAAATGTAATTACCAGAAGTGCATAAAGCATCTACATGGGAATGTCACCTCAATATGGTGAAAAATCACCTTTCCATAAAGTCCCTTCCAACACAACCCATTTCATGGTTCTGTCATTTAAGCTGTAACTCTCAAGAAGCATAAGGGAAATTAAAACTCCACAGTCAGTTCCATACCCTAAAATGCCATATTTTGGTAGTTCTCACATGTGTTCCACAGAGCAACTTGTGGTATTCCCTAAGGGCATATCTGGCATTTTATGTAAAGTCTTCCCTTTTTAGATGCTAAATTTCATTAAAAGACAACTAAGTATTTTGAAATTCTTTAGAAGTATCACTTTGGTGTGATTTATATTATAAAAATAGTTCAACAGTCCTATACACACCCCCCAATGAAATACTGTAAAATTCACTTTCTACAATATTGACAGCATTTGACAATTGAATACATTTAAGTAAATGAAAAGTTTTGACCTGCTTGAAAAAATTGAGGTCTTTATCTATTCTACACAACACATTCTCTCCATAAACAAAACAAATTCAAGGGCAATATTTAAACAATAAAAAAAATTAAAAACTGCAGAAGGATGATTCATTACCACTGACAAAAAAACAACAGCAGACACTTTGTGGGGTCAGGCTGGCATCCCCAGGACAGCACAGGCTCAAAACTTAAGAAACACAACAGAGCTTAAAGATCTTTATCAATGCTCCAGATGAAGGGATCAGCTCTGCAGCTGACACTGAGTTGGGGAAGTGTTGATGCTGGAAGTGGGAAGCTCTGCAGGGGAGTCTGGACAGGCTGGATCCATGGGCTGAGGCCAACTGTGGGGCTTCACAAGTGCCAGGTACTGCCCTGGGGTCACAACAACCCCATGGAAAGCTCCAGGCTGGGACAGAGGGGCTGGGAATCTGTTTGTGGAAAAGGCCCAGGGGATGCTGGTGCCAGCAGCTGGACATGAGCCCAGGGGTGCCCAGGTGGGCAAGAGGCCAATGGCACCTGGCCTGGATCAGGAATGGTGTCCAGGGGGATCAGGGCAGTGCTGTCCCCTGTGCTGGCACTGCTGGGGCACCTCCAGTGCTGGGGGCAGCTCTGGGACCACCATGGCCAGAGGGACATTGAGGGGCTGGGGTGTGCCCAGGGAAGGGAATGGAGCTGGGGAAGGGGCTGGAGCACCAGGAGCAGCTGAGGGAGCTGGGAAAGGGGCTCAGCCTGGAGAAAAGGAGGCTCAGGAGGGACCTTGTGGCTCTGCACAGCTCCTGACAGGAGGGGACAGCCAGCGGGGCCAGGCTCTGCTTCCATGGAACAGAGGAACAGCTCTGAGCTGTGCCAGGGGAGGATCAGGTTGGATACTGGAAAAATTCCTTCATGGAAAGGGCTGTGAAGCCCTGGCACAGCTGCCCAGGGCACTGGTGCATTCAAAGAGCTCTAGTGGGATGTGGGATTCAAAAGCCATGTGCATGTGGCACTTGGGGACATGGTGGTGGCCCTGGCGGTGCTGGGAGAAAAATTAAACTCAATAATCCTACAGCTCTTTCCCAAACTAAACGATTCTGTGACTGCCTTAATTTATCTAAATGATGACTTAAAACAAAATCCTAGATGAATAATGTAGCTTCCAACTGTGACTATTCAGGCACATCATGATTATACATATATAAAAATTTAATTTGCTGAAAACTGGGTCTCAAAAGGGCTTTGAAACATTGTGAAAGCCAAGCTTGAGAACACCTGATAAAACCAGGAATGTGTCAGACACATGTGGGGCCACAAGGTAACTGAAAGCTTCAGATGCTCTGGTCTAAGTGCAGGATCATCAGCATCAATCACAGTCATCTCTCTCAGATGGAATCCCAAAGATGACTGTACTTAAAATGGCAAGGGAAATAGCCAGTTATAGAATAAACTCATCCTAAGTACTCTGACAGAAAGGAGGAATTTGTTCAGTGAAACAACTGACTGTAAAAATGGTGTTCCCTTTGTTACAAAAACATACAGGGGTTTTTTCTGTTGCAGGTCTAATTTGCTTTATAGACTCATTTTTGAAGTTCCTTTTTCAAAAAACCCTCTCTTTGACTTCTGTTCGTGACACAGTAATGATGGAAAGCTTTAAGAATGATTGCTGTTCACCCTATACTGAACGAAAACAACTATCAAAACATATTTTGCATAAGGGACATAAATGCTATGAGAGAGGGAAATCATTATCATCATGAATCAGTGGTGTCCTCTGTCATGAAATTTTTAATAAATGCAGCTTGTTGTGAACAGACTGACACTTTGACACACTCGGCATTGACTTTTTTTTTTTAACATATTGCTTCTGACTAAATAAAATCTGTTTTGACCTACTCACATTTCAATAAGTGATTTGAAGAAGGAAAATAATTTAAATTACTTGGAATACATTTTATCAAATTTGTGCAGCAGCAACAACTGGTACTAGGTATAATGTAAGCACTGAAGAAACACAAAGTGCCCAAGGTTCCTTCAGCAGCCAACTTCAGCTACCTGTCAAGAGGATCATATGGAGTTGGATGGTGTGTGGGAACTGGCATGTGTTAATGAGCCAATCCATTAATGAACACCTTATTTCCAAGTTCAGCCCAGAAGAGCACAACAGACAATGAAATGCCTATTATAATTTTTAACACACTAAACAAACCACATTTTGCTTGTTTTGTTTGAGAAAACTTTGAATCAGAGATGCTAAAAAAACTGTTTCTTAGTGGATTCTCCTGATTAATCCCAATATGTTATTTTTATATGAATCTACATACTGTTGTTAATATACCTGCAGTGTTTTTTAGAAAAAAGTCGCATATTCAAAATTAATGGAATGTTTAACTTTCCAAGGTATTTTTCTTGAATTTCCTGGAATATCTAGTTTCAGAAACACAAATATACACACCCACTCACTCAGCAGCATCAATGTCCTTCTCTTTCTTGTTGTATGAGCGATTTTGCATCAAAACCCCCAAATCCAGACACCAGGAATTAACTGGGCACCAGCCTATTCCCTGAGTGTTCCAAGAGTCCAGTTACAGGAACTTCTCCCCACCAGAGCACTTCCAGCTCAGCTCCCTCCTGCTTCCAGCTCCCTCTGTGGACTTACAAGATATCATCAGGTAGTCTTCAGATGTGCTCTTGCCATCATCGTCGTCCTCGGTTTTGATGGTGACAGTGGAGCCAGGGACAGTCCCGGCTGCCTGGATGACAGCCTCCGAATCCGAGTTGGTCACCAGCACCTCCTCTGACACCATGGTGGGCGAGTCAGCCCCAGCCACCGAGTCCTGCACCACGTGCTCCAAGTGTCCCTCAGGGCCCGTGACAAGGTCTGCCACAAACACCTGGTCGGGAACTCGCACGGTTTCTGTGATCAGGTCAGAAGTCAAAACGTGGTCGCTGGTGTCCAAAGCCTCCTCGATGGCAACATCGGCCTCCAGCACAGAGTCGGGGACGATGACGCCCTCGGTGACAACGTCTGTTTCCGCGATGATGTCGGGCCCCTGCACCACCTCAGCTGCCAAGCCATGATCAAGGGTTATCCCATCATCTGTGACCACGTCAGAAACCAGGACAGCTTCGGGCACTGACACTACAATGTGGTCTCCATCGATGTGAGCAGTGCCAGCCATTCCAGCCACTAGGGAACAATCATGAACCAGGAGAAAAATGTTACTGTTATTGCACCAGCAACTGCTCTGTCTTAAGGAATGGAGTTATCACACAGACAAGTTAAACACAGATGTAAAAATCTGTTACTTCTCCACATCCGTGTTTTGCATTTCACCCGATAAACACTGCCCAAAGCAGTCTGTTCTGTAAGAGTTAAGATAAACAAAACACACCACTTCAAGAAATAATGTGGAGTTTGTCCCAAAATCTGTTAAAAACTAAACGCTAGTTTACAATTCAGTCCCTTTTTTTAAAATTCCCAGTTAGAAAACATTTCATTGCAGCAGCAATGTGAACCTTCACAGAATTCTTGCCTGACACTGGAAGTGTAGTAACAAACCATTAATTGCTGTTACAATAAAAGGACTCATCCTTTGGACTGCAAGGGCCTTGTGAAAAACACTCAGTTTTATGCAACATTTACAGTAAAATTTCCAAAAACTCGCCACATCACAAGGAATGGCTGGTGGTAGAAACCTGGTTTTCATTACCAGACTGGACTGGCCAGTCATATTTGCAGACTACTTTTCTAGACATAAAAAATACACAATGAACTATTTTAAAACACAAATAGCAGTTTTAATCTTGAAAACACTCAAGAAAATGGTTCTTATCCAAATTAGAAAAAAATAATTAGCACTATTCAGTGTTGTAATTCAAATGAAAATATCTGGGTATAGACATGGTCTTTCCCAATAGCCAAGAAGATCATCTCTTTGATTTTACTCATAATTTTTAGTAGTTAAAATGTTTACCAAAATCTTGCATGATCATAGTATGAGGCATTTTGGATTCCTGTGTTTGCAATCCAAGACTTCCGCCACCTGGATCCATATTCAGCCAAATTCATCCACAAGTAACTGCAATAAAGCAAACACACGAGCATTTATGTTTAACAGTGTTCTTGTGTTAACCAGCTTTACTGGACTTATGTGTTACACTGACAAACACAGAGAAGTATTTACCCCAAAATTCAAGAAAACCACAAACAACACATCACACAACTCTACTATTTTGGTTTACATTTTTTAACCTTAAAATATTGGCAATTGTGCACAAAGCAGTCTCTGCTCTGCCCTGGTCTGTACTTGACTATTAACTAATTATCAAGACTGGAGATTTTGGATGTGTGGAGCTACAACGAAGAAAGTGGAGAATTGTATTTGGAGTATCAATTTTTCCAATTCTTTCAAAATTTGGATATATGAGACACTTCAAAACCAATTTTAAGGTGTAAATTTAATTGGGGATGCTGAATCTCTTTGACAAGGTACAGCTATACAAAGTCACTCCTGGAGCAGGAGAGAGCATGCATCATTTAACAGTTTTCCCACAAAACACAAGGGAGAAGGATAAAATCAGCATTCCAGCATTGCTACCAAACACTGAAGCGTGTGGATTCTGAATTATTTTGCAATTTGCTGCAACCCAAAGGACTTAACACAAGTTCTCAGTGCAAAGAGACTCCACAGAAGCACCCACAGGATCAGAAAGAGCTCAAGGCTTCCACAGGTGAAAAATCTCAAGCCTAAAATATCTCTGTTGTACAAGACTAAAATCTTGTACTTTCCTGCCCTCTCATATCTAAGAATCAGAAAAAGTGACAGAATCACAGAGCAAAGAAGTTTTGGGAAGTGTGGGAAGTGAATGCAGAGTCAGAGCTCAGACCTACGAGACCTGAGTGGGGCAGGGAGTACAAATCTTTCAAGGGCAAGTCTCCAAAGCATGCTGCTTTCCTCTTGCAGCACCAACCTTGGTTTTGCTCTCCTTGATCTCATAAAAGCAATCACCAGTACCAGAGCACAACAATTCATTAAATCTTAGCACTTAAATCCAAACTATGAGGGAAACTCCAACTACAACCCCACTGCAGAGAGTTCTATCTCAACACTCAACACAGCCAAGGTCAAGCCAAGTTGTAGGAACAAGTGCCCAAAATCTGAGGCATGGCTGAGGCAGAATCAAGGGGCTCAGGAAGAGCCAGGACCTCCCACAACTCCTGAGCTCCTCCAGCAAAGATGCCCAAGGAAGGCAATTGCAAGGAAAAGCCACTGATCCACCCCAAGGAGGTCTGAATTCAAGAATATGAAAAAAGTCAAACATTATCTGCAAGGAAAGTTGGCAAGGATTTTTTACTAATTCACTTCTACTCCAAAATCAAATTTTTTCAGCATTGTAAGGATCACAGAGCGGCTCCAGAACCTCAATGCAATGCTCCATCACCCTCAAATTATCACCACTGCCATCCAAAATTCTCCCTGTAGCTAATGAATTCTTGCTAGTACAAAATCTAATGCAGTTCTAGAGTATAAATAGCTCATTTAACTATTTCAGAATTAAGGCAATATCTAATATTTCCTGAACACAGCCTTTAAATTCAGAGATTCATTTTTTCAGAGTAAATGGATATGAGAAATTACCTTAATTTATATCAATCTGAGATCACAGGAAGAATATGTCAGATTTTTTTTCCTTCTCAATAAACAACTTATTTTCAGATTAAATAATTAGATGCACAACTATATTACATATTGCAGTACACAGAAAAATTTAATACAAAGTAAGATTATAATTTGAATTTAAATTTCTGCAGGGAAAGCAAATTATCAGTTAAAGAGCATTTTCCTGGTAGTTAACAGGACTAGAAAAAGAACCAAAGTTATGGGATGGCACCAGCAATCCCTCAAACTTCCCCTAAAATCAGAGATGGAAGATGACACACAGGCAAGAACCCCGTGAGCTGTACCAACCCTAGGAGAACATTCTTGTAAACCCTCACTGCAGACAAAGGATGGACTTGAATCAACCATACAATCACAAATTTATGTTCTGTATCAACTCTGGGACCTTAAAGGAATGCAGTGAGAGCAGGACAAGCCCTTCCTGCTACTGCTGGAAGAATGAACCCTGGGTAAAGCCCACGGCTGCCCCCAAGCCGGGGGTTCTGCTCACAGGTTGCAGCAGTGCAGATAATGCAGTTTCACGTGTCACATCTGCAAGCAAATCTTGTTACTGGGAACAGCAAAAAAATACAGTGCAGGGATTAATTGTGGTTCTTCTCAGCTTCCTTCTGTAGTACACTGTGTAACACACCCACACCACCACAGACAGATCCAATCATGGCTTTGGAAAGGGAGAAATCAGGCAGAAAGCCAGAATTCCACACCCTGTCACAATCCCAAACTTATCCGTTCCTCTCTTCCTCTAACTTGTAATATCTCAAGTTTTTCCTTTCAATTCCCCTTCTCCTCTGAGGGATATTTCAAGACAGGGAAAATGTATTAGCATCAGCCAATAAAATAATCCTTTTCAATCTTCCATTAATTTTTTAAAAATTTTTTATTTTTTTAATTACAGCATGCTGTCTTGGCTCAGGAAAGAGCACATTATCATCACATCCCAAAATGAAGTATTTCATGCAACCTACACTGAGACTCCCAGAGCAATGTCTCAAGGCTAAATTTTTAGAATATGTCTGTAGCTGAAATGGTTTTGCTTTTCTGAAAAATAACAGTTCTCTTTCTAATGAGCCTGAGGTTCATTTCCATCTATTTCAGCTCTTAATGCCAAAGCTCTTCCTTAGATGGGGCTCAGCTGAGACAAGCAATGAATTTTAGAGTAGAAGGGATATCTGACCTCTCTGACTACAACTGTAAATTACTTCTGCAAAATCAAGGGCAATGGCTGGCAGTTTGGAATGATCTAAGGACACCCAACAGCAACACTCAACAGAAAATCTGGTGGAAGTTCCCAGGATACACAATGATCTGTTCTTAGCTTACTCTTCCTAAAAAGAGTATCACAAAACAACCAGGAATATCTTCATTTTAGAGAGAGTTTAAGAAAATGCTCCAAATGCAAACATCTTCAGCAAAGCATTTGAAGGAGGAGGGATAACACCCAATGCTTCAGCGCTTCTACCCTTACCAGGAAAAATAGTTTGTCATTGGTGTTCCCAGGGGGACAGGGAAATTCCCAATCCCTGTGCTGGCTTCCAGGCATTGTTGCCATATTTAAAATGTGTATAACATAAACATTTCTACAGAACACCAATTACAACGTGCCAATTACAGCTTAAATATATGCTCTTTATTTATGTAGCTTTAGGAATACATTTCCTGTGGTCCTGCAAATGTTAAGCATCTCCCCAATTTATACACATCTTTATTCACAGTAGGTTCGGGTGGTGTATTTTCACACGAAGCCTAATTGCATGGTCAGCCCTTAATCCCTCCTTTAAAACAGAGGGCTTGTTCTAAATAATTTACATCTTGTTTATATGCTCCAAAGGAAAACACAACAACATGCACTGCTGGTGTTTTGGATATTCACAAGCTTAAGATGAGACTTGCATTAAACCAAAAGGACCAGGCTCAGACATAGTGCAATGGAACAATAAAAAAACTTCTACACCGTTAAAAAATACGAACCAGACGCTGTGTAACCATTTAATTTCTTAACATACAACTTGAAGAACAAAAAATTATCCTCGCCTGATGACATTGTTTTTCCACCCCTAATTTTAATGCAGCAACTGAAAGAAACGCAATGAGAAACGTCCTGCTTGCGCAAAAATCTTAATTAGAAAACCCCAATTACTAAAATGACGTGCAGGTTAACACAGACCCTTGCAGAGAACAGACTGGGTATGAAAAACCAGCATATCAATTTTAAAGTCCTTTATTGTGTCCACCTAGAAAGCACGACAACTTACACTCTAAATCCATTTAAAACACCACAGACAAAACCAGCGAACGAGATTTTGTCTCGCTGCCTGAAAGGCGCTAAAGGCTCTTAATACAAAAAAATAATAAAATGGGAAAAAAAATATTAAATCTACGCGTTGCACCAATAAAACGTCCCGTAGTAAAAATCACGGGCAGAGCCGGCCGCTGGTGCCAAGGGGCCGCGGCTGCCGGTGCCCGCTGCCGCCAGCGGCTCCCGGCGCATCCCGGCGCTTCCCTCCTTCCCTCCCGCGCGTGCCCGGCGCGGGCGCGCCCGCGGTGCCGCC
>VWYI01039410.1:61885-86941 GCA_013399455.1 Anthoscopus minutus | reverse complement strand
GCCGCCGCCCCCTCAGACCCCCCCGCGCCCCCGGCTCCGTGAGGGGACCGCGGGGGGACCCCGCTCTCGGCCCGGGCACCGTGAGGGGACCGCGGGGGAACCACGCTCTCGACCCCGGCACCGTGAGGGGACCGCGGGGGGACCCCGCTCTCGGCCCCGGCTCCGTGAGGGGACCGTGGGGGAACCACGCTCTCGACCCCGGCACCGTGAGGGGACCCCGCTCTCGTCCCCGGGCAATGAGGCAATGAGGGCAGTTCCCCCACACACCCATCCCCGTGAGCGCAGTGGAATCATTTAGGGAATAAAACACACAATGTAGAAGTAGCTCGGGCAACAGTTCTGCGGGTCTCTTGGTTAAAAGTCACAAGCAAATACAAAGTCGAACCAGTTTTTTAATATATAAAAGTAGCTAGGATACAGATATGATTGTCCTCATAACAAGCATAGCAAGTTGTTTTGGAAACTGCATTACTCTTTGTCACAAGATAAGAGCCTGCTGTACAAACCTGAGCAAAGGAGAACTTCAGCAATGCTTTATGCCTGTCCCATGTCTTCTATACCTTGGAGGAATCCAAAGCCGGAGCTGTGTTTCCAAGTGAAGTGTAAAGGCAGAGGTGGATTCCTGGGAAATGTGACCCAAACCTCTGAGAGGGGTTTGCTCGGAGCCACCTGCGGGAGTGCCCCTGTCTGGGGTGTCAGAGGGCAGAGCCCCGGGGGGCTGGGAGCTGGGCCAGCACAGGGTGGGTGACCCAAGGTGGGCATCCTGAGATGGGGCATCCCCAGGTGACCCTCCTGACCACAGCTGGGGTGCTCTGTCCAGTTCTGGCTGCTCAGGACAACACAGACATGGAGCTTCTCTAATTCGCGAAAGATTCGTCCTGGACTTTTACCTCCTTAGCAGAGAGGTAAAAGTCTCTCCTTGGAGATTTACATTTGGCCCTCTTCCCCTCCCACCTTTTTTGTTGTTGTTTGTTTTTGGTTTTGTTTTGTTTTGTTTTTTTGAAGAGTGAAGCCTCATAACACATAGCAAAGTAAATTCAGTAGGAAGGACATTCCAGTCATTTTGTCTAGCTCTAGCAAGAGATGGACATTCTTACGACAAAATAATTTCAAACTGCCCAATGCATTAAGGAATGAAGGGGAAAATACCTGGAAAAGGTAATGACAAAACTGGACACTGGGGGAAATGGTGAGAGAGACTCAGTTTAGCCAGCTCTGCTCTTGCCAGCACCGTGGCTATTGACAGCACTGCCTCCTTATCTGTTCCTCCTACTCCTATTCGGAGCAGTGCTGGAATATCAGATTGAACACTCACATTCTGTGGTCACTCTGAGGTTGGCACAACAGAGCTGGATTGAGGTGAACAACCACCACAGTTTGTCAGATTGTGGCGCCAGCTGAAGCTGACAAGTGACAGAAAAAAGCGATTCTCTGACACTTTTGGATCTGAATTTCTGAGGTCAGAATGCTTTAAACTGATATTCTGGGCTCTAAACAGATGTGCTAACACAGTTTCTGTGTTTTTCTGAAGATAAGAGAGGGAACCAGACTCACTTCTTTTATTTCCTACAGAATTTGCAGCAGCAGAAGTAAACCCAATGAAATTTGCCCACTTTGCATTTTTGTTACATTGAGGGAAACAAAATAGCAAAAAACCCTTTCTAAAATCCTTAAGATTCTGGTTCTGTCATGCATTACCTAATACTAAGGAAAAACATTTAACATAAATAGCAATATAACGTGCTTCAGATGTTTTGTTAAATAAATCCCAGTCTTCAGTCTCTTCAATTTGTTACTTAGTGGCAAGGTAGTCAATCTTACCTTGCTTCATTTATTTTTTCCTCATTTACAAAAAAAGTTTCAAATCAAGCCAGGCCAGTTCCAAAGACAAACCATTCCAGCTGTTGGGATCAACACAGAAGGAAGACAAAACAAAAAAGACAAGGGACAAGGGAATGGGTCTGTAGGTATTTGGTAAATCTTGGCACAGAGAGAGGCCAAGTCCTTGGCTTTGTGTGTCCCACAGTGCCAGGGCCAGATCACTGTGCACTGCAGTATCAGGGATTCACAGGAAGCTGTCACCAATTACACAGTAAATAAATCAGATGTTAATGTCATGTCATATCAGGTTTTCTTTTACAATTATCCTCTATACTTTCTCTTTGCAATAACTTTGTGCTCTCTAATAACATGGCATTTCCTCTGTGTCCCACCAGGGTCTCACTGCTCTCTCAGCACCTGGATTGTCCAGTGATCACACAGCATTCCAAGACATTTCTGATATAGAGAGCACTTGTTCTTAGTATCTCTGCAAAGAGATTAGAATTAAATCAGTGGCATGACACACACTCCCCAATATGCTTGCTATTAAAATAATCTGTATCTAATTAGACTACATTTTTATATATTTATTTTCCTACTATGTGCTGCTTCTGAGTGTGCACTCACCAAGAGCTTTGGAAGATGATTTTCATGCAAATAACTGAAAGCATTACCACTGTGTGCACACAAACTGAAACAGCTCTGGAAATATTTAAAAACATTTCAGCAGGATCTGTAACATTCCTGAAGAAAACACCTGCACAGTGAAAGGTGGCTGTAGGCTTTCTGTTAGCTCACATCTTTACTTAGTGACAAACACTATCAATTTAGTGATGATTTGTATTCAGTACCAGGACGGATGAGATAATTAATATGCAGAGTATGGAATTAATATGCAGAAGATGTAATTAATAATCAGAGGGATGTAATTGATACGTACCCGGTACTGTCTCGCCTCTGGATAAACTGGATAAGGCAAATCCTTCCTGGGATAGTCAAACTCATCCCGCTGGGCTCGGGACTCAGGGAAATAATCTGGTGCTGGATCTGCTGTCCTTAGAGGCTGAGCATACACAGGACTATGCAAAAGAGAAAAAAGTTATTAAAACCTTATAATATACTGCAAATTGCACAAAAGGTTAGTTTAAAATGAAATATAACAATATTAAAGCTCACTTCTGCAGGCGCAGTGCTGAGGCAATAACATCTAAAAGGTCTTTTAAGTTCATTTTACTGTAAGCATCCTACAAGCAGAGAAGACTGAATTTATAGAAGCAATGTTCTCTTTAAAATTGTATTTTCTTTTCACAACAAACAATGCCACAGGACCTAATTTTCTATATTCCTACAATAATTTTCAATTTTTTTTCAATTCATCATAGCTATATCTTCAACATTTTCAACATTAATATTGAAAAAAACCAGACCTCCTTGAGGGACTGAAACATCAGCAAGCTCCAGCCTGTCTCTGCAGCAGAACCCTGCCACATGTGAGGAGACTGTTGTGCTCTCACTGAGCTGCAACCTGGCAAACAAGTTCTCTGCAGAAGTTGCAGTAAGAGCTGCAGCAGTTGGCTGAGTGCTGAGGGGGATTCAAGGGAGGAAGCACAAGCAGGGAGCTGTGTTTCTAAACAGCAATGAAATGAATGCCTCTGGGATTAGAGAAAAACCAGAGAAGGCTCTGGATAAAGCAGTATTTTAGGATTTGTATGTGAATAATCCAGTCGAAAGCTTTGCCATTTACTGGACCTTTGTTGCTTGCTGTGCCACTGGCAAAGCTGCACAGTCATTCTGAGTCTCCAAACCAGAGGATAAAGAGAGAATGAGCACAAAAGACAAAATATAGCAGCATACCTGTAATTCTGCCTTTGATTTGGGATTGAGGCATCATTAAAATCCTCTCTTCTCAGTACAACTTTTGGAATTTGTCCAACCCAGGTATCCTGTGTTTAGGGGATCAGGTGGTTGCACAGAGCAAAATGACAACAAATCAGAATCACCAGCTCTCCAGATACAGTGTGTTAGAAGGTATAAACCAGTTTTTCACTTGTCTAGGCTACAACTCTCAGTCTGGGATGTGAGAAAGCCCTAAGTCCTTCAGCCTTGACCCAAAAAGATTCCTTTCACAGAGGGTTTTCTTCCCTACCCAACTGCAGGATTGGGTCTGATTCACACCTTGGGAACAACAGCATCAGCAGGACTAAATTCCAAATTAGTTAAAAATTGAACAGCACCATCTCCTGGTAAAGACAGGCTCAGATCTGCTGCCAAGCTATTGATAATCTACAGATGGATTTAGCAGAAAATAATGTAGCAGACTAGATTATTTTCTCCCTTTTCTCAGACAGCCTTCAGTGTTTCCTTCTCACACACTGTGTGTTCCTCAATATGTAAAATAATCCCTTGAAGTACCAAATGAGGAAAAGAACACACACACAAATATTCCCTTTCAGTGATTCTGTGTATTCTATATTGGTTTTTAATGGTATTTATCCATCTTTGCTCTTGATACCCACTAGTTCAAGGCATGATCTCTACTACATCTTGCCTAATGAAGAAAACTGCCACAGCAGAGTATGATTTCTTTTTACAGCTGGTCTTTTAACTGGCCAAAAATGGAAACATTTTTTGAACAGCCTGTAAAAATAATCCATAGTTCTTTGTTTTCTCCTATGCAAATTAGTTTCACTTAATCCTTGATGACGAGTTTCACCTTCTCACGTGCATTCAGCTGATCTTGTAAATCAAATCCTGGGGAGACTTTTAACTCAAATTTCCTTTCTTTTTTGTTCCTCCCATGCCATAGTGCTGAATCCCCAAGGCCTGGGGGCCGTGCTGTGGCCCCTCTGCCATCTCTTACCTCGGCTGGCTGGCGGTGGCTGTGCCCCAGGCTGGCAGCTGTGTCAGCACTGAATGCAGGGTTCTGCTGGGCTCCACTGGGTGGAGGCTTTGGCTGCTTCCTGGAGGGAACAATGGGAATTTCGAGCTTTAGCAATGGGGAGGGTCTTGACAGATGTTTTTTTGTGCTGCAGATTAGTTCAACAGCCATGTCAGAGCTTTAGATGTCCTGTGGCAATGGCTGTACAAGAGCTGGGTATTATTACAGCTTTTCTGTGTCAGAGCAAGTACCAGTGACACACTACTGGGGCTCAGTGACAGAAGAAAAAACCCATATTGTCTGTGTCCTTGGGAGAGGTGTCACTGGGAAAAAGTGTTGACAGCAAAAAGCAGCTCAGATTGCCAATATCTGAGACCCAAGAGTGGAAGGAATTTTGTTTAAACACCAAGCCTCTTGTCAATGATTATCAGTCTTCTTTTTTTATTAACCTGTGGAAAAAACCCCAATCCTTAAGAGCAAATAAATCAGAAATAGAGCATTGGTAGTGTTGAATTTAAGTGGTAAATGTACTTATCAATCTTCAAAGCTTGCTTGTTGAGCCCTAAAGAAAAGCAATGACTGAGAGTGAAGTTCTGCATGCAGTGCTAAAATGCTGAGTAAGTGTTGAGTGCTCAGGCAAGCTGCTTTGAGTTAGTTTTAAATTGCATAAATAGTATTTTGGCAGTATGGCAACCTTGTGCTTTTAAACATCCAGAGGTTAAAAATTAACCAGAATACCAGACTACTTTTGCTGTACTTCCATTTTGAGTACAAAACTCCCTTATAAGTGTACCCAGAGTCACTTACCCAGCTTGTTTCATTTTCAAGCAGTAGACAATGGAAAATATTACAACCACTATGATAACCAGTGCTACTGCAGGAAGAGTAGTCACTAAAATGAAATCCAGAGTGTTCCAAAGGTGATTACATTTGGGACCCATGTACCAGTACTCCTTCCAGCCTATTCTGAAGTAATCACATCTGCAAATAAAAAATATTCACTTTTAGCAGCAGCATTTTAATTAAAAAAAATTATAATATTTTGCTATATAATTCTTTATTATTCAACACTGCAGGGGCCAAGAGATTCACTATTTTTCCTGTTTGCTTAAAGGTGTTTTTTATCTTAGTTACACCCATCTGATTTGATACAAAAGTACTTTGTCAGGCTCAGAGTATCCAAGTCCAAGTTGGCATTTCAGGAGTCCAAGATAAGAAGCTTTGCTGGGAACAGGGTGCAGTACCCAAGTCATGGCCTGGCTCAGGTCAAAGATGTCTTTGTCTGCTGTCAGCGTGGCAGAGCTGCTGAGTGAAAGTGAAGCCTCACATTTCTGGCTGTAATTATGATACTGATTTTTTAAAAGGGAAAAAAAACCTCAGCTATGTAATGGAGAATAGAACATTAAGTTATCTTTTTTTTTTTTAACTCAAAAGAAAATTTGATCAACCTGAGAAAAAAACGAACTTGCAGCTAATTCAGTTCTAAAGTAAAATAGTTGAGAGAACAGGAAGCATGAAAAAAATGAAGGACTACAGTGATTACCTACATTAGGAATGACATGGCCCACACATATTTTTAAAAAGAAAACACTACGCCCAGATCCCAGATTTGATGCTTTGTACCAGAGTTACAAACTTATGCAGATTGTGAATGAAGATCAACATTTATTTTCATGGATCACTTTGCAGGGTCTAAATTCAGTTCATCATCTAGAATATATTTGACATTTACATAGTGTATATTTAAACAAACAAACAAAGCCCACACACTACCTGCAAAAAGGTTTCTCATTTTTACACTGACAAGAAATATTTCTGGGACAGAATTCATCTCTATTATCCAGACAGGTCCCAAAGTCCTCAACTCCAGTGCAGTTGGCTGTGAATTAAAACAAAACAAGTACTTAATGCAATTCTACAGTAACATAATGTCAGTGGGCTGTATTGCTAATTACACCACAAATTTAAGCTTCATATGTACTCTGTAGATGATACTAAATCTTGCTTTCCAGTGACTTGTCCCTTGAAAATTTTGAACTATTTGAGAAATAAAAATTCACCTGCTTAAATTACTTTACCCTGAATATGTACCCATCTTCCAATTGGCCAGGAAATGATATGGTTTGTGTTGTTATGATTTCTATATCATCATTTTACATGTGATTGTGACTGAATTCCATTATATATAATCTCTGGATTGTTGGCAAGGACTAAAAGTCATGAGATTCATTAGAGATTCCAACTTTCCAGTAATAATCCAAATTAGAACCTTTTTGTGATCATTCCTTGGTTTACCTTACAGAAGGATCTGGTTTGCATTAATGTTCATTCTCTTCTATCTCTTTTGCTGTGTGAACACTGGGCTGTAAATTATGTTCCAGAATCTGTTTACAGAATTTAACAGCTATTTGGCTGGCTAAAAATAGCTCCCTCAGCAGCCCAAATCAGCCATCAAATGCCAGCACGTTTGGCACTCCCACCCCTACATCCTTTGCTTCCTGTTCCTCCTCTGCTCAGGACTCAGACTCAATGCCAGGCACCAACCTGAACACTCAGAAAAGGCCCCTAACTGCCAACAGGGCCAAATATAATTGTGCACAACTGGTCCCCGTGAGAGGATCCATGTTTGGAATGAAGCCAGAGCCAGACCTGGCCGAGATCTCTGAGCAGACCCTTCTGAGCCCAGCAGGCAGCTGCTGGAGCAGCTTTAATGTCACTGCCATTTTAAGAGGGACTTTCCACCAGAACAAACTCCTGGCTGATGCATTATTAGCCAGAGGAACTGTGCTGGGAGCAATCTGCATTGCAAAAAGAGATGGAAGTCTCTTTCCTTTCCACTGTCCAAGTCCATCTAATCCAACATTTGCTGCTTATCCAAGATAAATCTACATGATTACAGCGACCAGGGCTTGTACCAATCCATTTACATACACTGCATCACCTCCTCTCCAAGAGGGCATCAGCACTGAAACATTTTCCAATAAAACCTAACTACAGGTCATGTGTTACAGCTCTAAAACTGTAACAATGAAAAATCCCAAGTAGCATTTGGCATGGTTCTAGGAGATAAGCAATGGTTTTAGCTACCCCTCTGATCAGTAACACAATTACAAATCTCTTAGCAATGATACAAAAAATACTAAGGCAGCTGAAAATCACCAGTTGTGATTCTGCTGGGAGAGGGAGTGTGTGTCCTTTGGTATTAATGCTCTAATATTCCATGTGATAAAAGAACACTGCTGAGCCCTTCAAAATACTGTGGTCCACATAAATGCCAAGTTAGTCTTCAAGTGGTAACTTGATTTGTGGTAACTTCAAGTGGTAACTTGGCAAATGAAAGTTTAGAGTAGCATAAAACAATTCCTCGGATCACAAACCAGAATTCTTATTAGAAAAATAATAACTGCAGCTTAGAAAGATATAGAAAAATAATAGCCACTCTGGGCTTAGGAATCCCCAATTACAAGTAACTGGTAGCTACCAGGAAAAGTGATGATCAAATAAATAAATATATCAATAAAACACATGGGAAATCTTCCCATTAAATAATCAATCACAGGCCAATACTGGTCCACTTTAACAGAACCAGACAATTCCATTACTTAGCTTCTCACTTAAAATAACTTTTCTATCAGTGCTTTCTGGTTGTCATGCTCTTAATGATTGATGATTTTCTCCCTGTTTGTATCAAAAAAAGTCTAAGAACACTTGATATAAAAAAAGTGTATGATTTTTTAACCCAAATACCAAGTATTTTTTACCCACTGAAAAAGAACCAGACCATTCAACTCTTTAAAAAATATCCTTCTGAAATTCAGAGACTGACTGAAAATGATCCCAACCCAGCAGGATACTGAGTTTCAGGTGAAATGCATGCAGTTGTAACCTCTTGCCTGTGACACCAAACACAGGACAGCAGCTGTCTCAACAAGGTTTTCACATTTGCATTGTTTTGCTCTTATTGAAAATAAACCCAGCCTAAAGCCTAAGGAGAATTCCCAAGCAGCAATCCCCCCAGAGGGAGTGCAGTGCCCCAGCAGCATTCCCCATGCAGTGGCCACAGCCCTGCTCTGATGAGCCACCAAGCAGAATTCCAGCAGGTCTTACGTGCTGAAGCTGCACTCAGCAAGGGGCCAGCCAGGACCAGGACACACAGCAGGACTTTCAGAAAAAACATCCTGGAGCCAACAGGGGAAAAAGACTTTTCCTTCCAGACTTTGCCAGCAGCAGAATGAACTTCCCTTTCTGTGGCTGTGGATTGTGGATTTTGAGCTTGTTTTACAGCATCCTTCTCTATAAAGAATTACTAATTAACTTAAAACTGATAAAACTTCCTGATAACTTACCTAGCATATTTTCCTTTATGAAACCAGGTAGTTCCATAAAAACATGTCATTAATCTTGTTATTTCTGAATACTTGAAATCAGATGTGAGGTATTCATCTAAGGACCTAAATTTCAACACACTAAGCTATCTGTCAGGAGCATTTCTCTCTTCTCCTTCTAGGCTTAGATACCTTTTACAGATAACAAACTTGGACTGTATTTGCAGACAATTTCCTGCAACAGACATTGTTTTTAATGACAAACCCATGGTCCTGAAGCCATCTAAGAGGGATGAGATGGGAAGGAGGGAATCCTGTAACTGCATGCATCCACCATTAAGTTTTGTCAATTAATTTTTCATTTTTATGAGAAAAGAATAGAAAACACCCATCTGGCAAGGACGAGTGACAACAGAAACTCACACCTTAGCACACTCTCTGTCATCTTGCTTCTTTATTATTTAAAGAGTCCTTAAAAATTCTCAGCATTCACTGCACAGGAAGATCCTGACTCTGTGGTCACCCCGAACACTACCCAGGTTACACTCAAAGTTTGTGGAATTTAACTGCATTGAAGCTGAAGTTAGCAGCAGCATTGTTCTTAGCAGAGTGCTTTCAAAATTAATCCATAACTGATAAAATCCCAGCCTGGATTTCCTAATTTGACAGGAGCTGGCTGCTTATGTAAATATACCAACCACAGTTACATTAACAGCAAAAGGTAAACTTTAACCTTTGCTTTTCAAAGGATAAATAATGATCTATAAAAATCAATGCCTAGCAAATTCTTTAAAGAATACTACTTTGGCTAAAGCCCAACAGCACTTACAGCAGTAGGTAAGAGATTCTCAGTCCTGCCAGAAGACTGCTTTACAACAGTCTTTACAAAGAAATTAGTATTTACCTCAGTGAAAGAAATTGCACGAACCTTCTTCAGATGTAAGGCAGAAGTGAGAAGAAGCAGTTCCTGCAGATGCTCCATTCTTCTGGCTGATGGGGAGTTCCCCTCTGGCTCCAGCTCCCAGCTGCTCAGCGGGAGCCTCACCTTGGCTGGTAAAAAAACACCTTTACTTGGGGCTGTCAGATTTCATTCAAGGATGCAGAAATGCAATGGGCAGCTTTTCCTTGGGTGAGATGTTTTAATGAGGCAGGATTCAAACCACAAACTCTCAACTTTGCTGCATCATTGGCATTTACTGGATGCAGCAGGTTTAGACCTGGCCTCAGGAAGGGCTGCAGAGACTGTGAGTTGGTTTCTGTTTTCAGTGCCCACTTGTGTAACAGCAAATAAACCCAGTGCCAGCAGACCTGAACAGCTGAGAGCTTTGTATTCCACAGCACATCCATTTCCTCCTCTTATTGTCCGAGTTTCTGGAACTCAGCAGAGTCAAGTACCAAGTTTTGCATTCTATAACAACATCCAGGCTCATTTAATTTCTTCAAAGTGAGACATGTAAGTAAACCAAAGTTACTGACCAAAATTAATGATGGAAGATGGAACTGGTCATAATCTTTAATCTAAATTCAATTCAGATCAGGTTCAAGATGGCTGTGGAGACCAATCTATCCTCTGGCAGCATTGCAGGGGTCCTGAGAATGACACAACCTGAGCACAAGCTATGGATTCCCCAAACCCTGCTGTCAGGACTGCTATGAATAGAGCCCAAAATAGGCTTGAAACCATGACAGGCTGAGTTTACACCTATTCTCTGGTCACAGTGATGGAATTTCTTTCAGTTGTTGCAGCAAAATCTATCTCCTGTGTCTGTAAACCAAGGGACAAAGGAATAACTGCACCTTGAACAAGGGTGCTTGCCTCTGCCCACAGTGAACCCAGGGTTTCACTGGGGTTTGTTCTCTGGCTCTGGTTTACAAAATCACATCAGAGGCAGGGAGAAAGATACACTGACTTCTAGAATGGCTTCCATCAGCCTTTCCTGGCTGCAGCTTGCCATCAGTACACAGGCGAGCTTGGCTACTGGGAATCCTGCACTTTAAAATTAAAACCACATGTAATCCAGTGCCTACCATCTGTCCTTTTCAAAAAGTATTGGCTTCACAGGAGCCATAAAACACATAACATTTAACATAAAACTTTCTTTCTGGATTTCAAATATGTTTCCAGTGCTTCACTGAAATACTCCAAACTTTTACTACAGGATAACAACACTTTGGCATTCCAATACCTTTCCAGTATTTCCCAAGCTGTTCAAGATTCAGTGAGAACCTGCCATTGAAACAGCCCCATTACTCACTAACACCATTTTCCTTCTTTCAAGTAATTCACTCTTTAGGTTACACCATGGGTTACTTAATTGATGACCCTTGCTTGGCAAATTACTTGATCTGGAAGATTGGCACCCTCACACTGAGACCAACACATTTCCCACCTGTTTCCTTCTTGAACCGTCTCACTCCTCCAGCATGGAGAAAAGCTTTAGTTTTTCCAAATTCTGAACTCCACCATTCTTTAGAAAAAAATACCAAAAGAAGGAAATGGAGGCACTTCTCAAAATTTAGGCCACTGAGCACTGATCTGTCCTGTTACTTCAGTGATTTTTTCCAGGAGTGTTTCAGTGGCTTCAGGGATGAAGTTTTTCCCCCAACATTAATAAACCAATGTGACTTATTCATTAGAAATGAACTCTTAAAAAAGTACTTGAAAAGGAATTGACAATTTTCCTACAGATGAAAACAACAGACAAAAATTAGACTTTTTAAAAAGTATCTTATTACCCTTTATTTCCAGGTGCTTCACAGTGGTATGACACATTAAGTACCACAATCAGTTTTATGTAAACAAAAAATTAATATCAACAAGTTCCAAATCTCTCTGCATTGAATACATTCAAAAAAGAATTAAAAAACATGCATTAAATTAAAGCTATTTCTCCATTATAAAATACTATGTGACCCCATTCTTTAAGACATTGAATTTTTCACAAATATATAACTTATATAAAAATTACATTCTTACTTTTATGTTACTGTATTATTGCATTGTGAAATAAACTTAAGTGACTCTTAAGGATACATTTGAGAGGCATTTCAAAGTGTTTCATTATAAATTAATAAAACCATGTCTCACAATAAAACTTTCCCCATATTTTATGTTAATTTTTTTAACAGATTTGTCTATTGGGTGTGAAACCTTCAAGAGCCCAAGTCAGGCACGTGGTGATGCAGGACTCACAAGCATGGCATCACATGATCTGAATTTGCTTTTTTAAAGCCACTGAATAGCACCTTTACTAGAAATAACTAATACAGACATGTGGCTACAGCTCCTTGCAGTCAGCTGTAAAGTATTAAACAACCCTTGGAGGTTCAGATGCCTGAACTGAAAGCAGAGAACACATCCAGCCAGAATATAAAACTTCCCATACTTTTCTCCCACTTTCTTTGGCTGCAGTTAGGGAAGAGCTGTCTTCAGCTGTACCTTTTTCACAACCAAAACCTTCTAATTTTAACCCCACTGTGTGGGGATAGTAAACAAAAACTGGTGATACAAATGAAGCAAACAGAAAGTTAATCTGCCTTGAGAAGAAAGAGAAATCTCATCTGATGCAAACTAAATTAAAAAGCAACAATAACATCAGCAGAAGCATCACCATTGATTGGTGTGGGCTGGAAGGGACCTTAGAGCCCATTTTCTTCCACCCCTGCTACGGGCAGGGACACCTTGCACTATCCCAGGTTGCTCCAAGCCCTGTCCAACCTGGCCCTGGACACTTCCAGGGATTGGGCAGCTACCTGGCAAACCCTGAGCTGAAATAATCCTGTGCTGCTCACTCCTCTCACCTACCAAAACATCCCACAGCACAGGGACTCCATTCTGTGAGCTACAGAACTGTATCCATCATCTATTCGTTCATCACAGTGGGCAGGAACGCTCATTTGAAGTTCTGCCCCCAATATGTTTATCCCTGAGGTTCAGTTCCATCCCAATGCTGCCCTGAGAAGTAATTTGAGACAGAAATCCCCCAGGAGAGCTGTGTGTACCAGGGCCATGCACAGCATGAACAGGATCAGGGGCTGCAATGGAAGGGCTTGCATCAACTGACTCCTGCCTGCCAACCACAGAGCCAGCAGACATGTGCAGACCAGACAGCCCCCCCTGTATTGCCAGATCTGAGTGGAAATGCCCTCAAAACCTGGCAAGTCCCAGGGGCAGATTTTGGCACCAGGGAAGAGGCAGTGTCCCAAGGCCTGCTCTCCTGGCAAGGGCAGATGTGCTGCTTCCATAACAGCAATCCAAGGCAGCTCCTCTCCCTGCTCCCATGAGACCAATTCCTGGGCAGAGTTTTTCATTATGTCCTGAAAAATCTCACCACAGTAAACTGCAAAATCCAAGCACATCTGCATCATCTTACCTTTTCTGCTGACTTGCTGTGGTAGCACATCATTCAAAGTTAGAATTAACAATTTGGGAGTAGAGCAGATGGCTTTTCCTTTATGTGTTTATCCAGAATGTTATCAAAGGGAGACAGATAATACAATTTCTGGCATCCAGTCATGCACCTGAAAATGATAGTTTCTTCACAATTTTCACTTATGTCTTCATCTGTTTCCCTTGAAATGGTGTATGAAGCCCAGCCATCTTATTTTTCTACTCCTTTCTCTGTGATGAAACACTAAATATGGCACGTTCAGGAGCTCTCTGAAGATTGATTTAATATCCTCTGATTGCTTCCTGAATTGCCTGGGCCTTTAAGAGATGATTAAAGAAACAACACACATTAAATCCTGTCAGCTGTCCCAGGCAAGTTTAACTAACAGAATTCTTCTTTTAAACTTCACATTTTCTGACTTAACCTTGTACTGGACTCTTTGTAACAAAGACCAACACTTCACCTGAAATTTAGATTTTAAAATATCAATTTGTTTCTGATCCATCCTAAAAGCTTTTCTTCTTTTGCTCACTCACCATTTGCACCTTCTGCACACTCCATCCTGCAGCATGTCCTCACAACTTTGCTGATCCCACAGGGACACCAGGAATTCTGCCTGTTTTTCACTGCTCCTTTGCCTTTGCATTAGCAGCCTTGGAGAAGGAATCAGGTTGTGAAATTTCTTCTTCTGGAGAGCAGAAGCAAATATCTCACCACATCCCAATGCTGAGAGCAGCAGCATTTCAAGCTTTAGCCTTCCATCCACACTATCTGCTCATATGATTTCTCTTGCTTCCCCCTCAATTTTACAGCAAAGCCCATATTTTCATTAATTGAAAAGTAACAGAATGAAGAGAAATGGAGGAAGAAGTACAGGGATATACACCATAATGCAAGCAGTGTTTGAAGTTTCATCCTAGGAGACTTAATTTCTACTATGATTTTTATGGAAAAACACAGAATATCAAAGAATGAGATATTGCATACAAACTAGTGGGATGAAAAAGTGGGCTGCCAACAACTTCTGCATTTTTACTGTCTGTAAGCAGTTTAAACCTTGAAACTATGGATTTCCAACTTCCTAAACACTTCTACTGGATTTTATATAAATTCAGTATCAGTTTCACGGATTAAGCAATTTAAACACAGTTCTTTCAAGTATTAGTAGCAGGTGAAAGCTGATGCATAGTCTAGAAAGGATGTTTAGAGATCAGCTGTGTGTTTTTGCCCAACTTCAGAGACATTTGAACACAGCAGAGGTGTGCAGGACAAGGAGTTGTTTCCATTCACCTTTATGAAAGAGGCAAACAGTATGAAATTATTTTGTAATGAAAAAAGTGACTCTTTTACACAAGCTTTAAAGCCACTGCTGTTCACATGATACAACCACGGCGATTTTAAGGATACTCAGACCAGCAGGAACTTGAACTTCATTCCAGAGCTGAAAGATAAAAGACAAAAGAAGCCTCTGCAAACCCCATCCCTTCACATTCTTCATTCAGATCAACAAACATCTGAGCCAAGGCAGAAATACGTTTGCATTTTAAATATCCTTTGTGAAGTGACATTTATTAGCAAGTTTGGCACAGAGAAACCTCATTGGGAGAAGACACTGACAAATTTTGTTTTCTCAGTGTCTCACTAATGACACTGAGTGAATTCCCACTGCTTATATGGAGTCAGGAACAAAATAAGCACTAAACAGAATCATGTGAGTCAATAATACAAATTGGAGATAAGAAAATATCAGATGAAATTATACCTCACAGGGTAAGTATTGTAAAGATTACTCTTTCCCTTCTTCCCTCCCCCTTATCTGTAACATTTTGCAGTTTGTAAAGGAGACTTGGCTTAGCTCCTGGTGCTGTACATGTCCACATCTTCTGGGCTGGACTGACCGTGGTCCGTAAGTTTTGGGTCAGGCTTAAATTTTGATGTCTTCCCTGTTCCTGTTAGAGATAATAAAGAAATATGGTTAAAAAGTATACTTGAGCTGTAAGGAAAAAAATCTTGGTGATACGTATTGAGAATTTCTGTATCACCAAACACTCAGGAAGATCAAAATCTGCTCTAGTTCAAAGTGTGTTAAGAAGTGATAGAGGAAGATGAGGGCATGTTGGAATGCTGAGCACAGCAGTGGATGGAGAGCAGGACCTCTTCTCACTCTCCAAGACCACTTCCTAACCCAGCAGAGTGACAGAAGAAATTGTGATGCTTTGCCCAACACATGGAAAGGAAGGGAAAGTTTGACGCATGGAAAAAAACTCCAGTGTTTCCTGCCCCAGTGCTCCCAGGAGCACAGCTGGCTCCCAAAACCAACCTTGCCAGTTCTTCCCTGAAGCTGCTGCCAGATGGCAAGATTTCCAAATGAGGATAAACAATCTTACCTAGTTTCACTTCACGACTTCCAAAACCCATGAACTGAGTTTAGTAAAACACTGAACCCTCCTGCTCACTGAAGGACAGTGCACAGGCTGACATATTTATGGCACTGCAATTCCAGAGGATCTAGGGGAATGTAATGGCAGCTTTTCTGGGGCTGTGTCTCCTGTGGCTGATCTGGTTCTTTTCCAGCTACAAAGGATGTTACATTCTCCTGAAAGCTTTGCCCTATTTGGACTGAGAAAATAAACATCTCTTGCAACAGATTCATTTAGGGCATGGATATTTTTGCCTGTATTAGGGACATGAACCAATTCCACCTATGAAAGCAAAAGTAGATCTATAAAAACAAACCCAATAAAGACAGTTTGGACTGGAGCAAGTGTAAAAACACATCAAAGCATTCCACAAACTAAATCAGAAAAAATTCAGGTGCAAAGCAAAGATCTGAATGCATGTTTCAGTGAAAATAAAGGAAAAAAATATTAAAACCCTCATCCAAGTATGTTCTGCTTGCTTTCCAGAAAAAAAAAATCTCTGGTAACAATTCCTTCCTTCCAAGTGATTTCCTTGTAACAAATAAAATTCAGAAATTGCCCACTCAAAAGGTAACAATATTTTAAAACAAATTTCTTATTTAATAGGTAATTCCACTGCTTTCTCTTACAAACTGGACTACCAAATTTTTGTCTGTTAAATAACAGACAAAATATGTTACATAATCTAGTTGATTATCTCAATCACTTAAGATGCACAAGGAACCACTGCATAAAATCCAGCAAAACAATAACCAGTGTTTCTTTTCTCAATTGCATACTCCTCTTTCATTCCTATGGATCATCTCTGCATTGCTAGCAGAGGCTAAAAGTAATGAAATCCATTTGAGACTTCAAACTTCTAATTATAATCTGAATTAAAACCTTTTTGTGTGTCTTGCTTTGGATTATTGCATTTTTTGGTCTATGAAAGAACCAGGCTTACATTAATATTGGTTCTCTGACATTATTGAGAGAGAACAGCAAAAATATAATTCTGATACTGTGACAGGGTCCACAGTGAGAAAATTATCACCTCCTTGAGTCTCAGAAATATGTATTAAATGACAGCATGTAAAATATGCTCTCAAGAATAATATGCACTGACAGTTTGCTCCAGTTTAGAGCAAGAGTAAGTGCAAAATTAAGTCAACTAATTGGATTTGCAAGTTGCCCTGAGATTACACCTGAAATGTTTAATTCACCTGATGAAGGCACTGGATCTTCATTACTCCAAGACTCTACTGGAGAAGATTCCGTTCTGTTAAATGATCTTGACTCAACAGCAGACTCAGGTTTGGTACTGGAAACTTCCTTCTTTTTCTTATCTTCTTGCATAGTTGGTTTTGACTCTTGCTGCAGCTATGAACCAAATATTAATAAAAGAAGGCACATGGGTATATGCTTAATACATTATTGCAAAATCAAGCTTTCAAGTCTGAGAGCTTATCTTTTATGAAATTATTTTCAGATATGACATCATACAATGACATTCAACTAGTCAGCTGCACACAAGGGACACAGCTGGAAAAAGTGCATGAATTCCCACAGATCAGACAGAATAAATTCATGTAGAAGGGAATTTGTCATGAGAATATACTTAGGACTGAAGCTGTGGTTTTACCTGGTTCCCTCCAAGAACTTCACAAATTTATTTCCAGGTGAGGAGCCTTTAGCCTTGCACAAGAATGAAATAGCCCTGAGTGTTTACAGAACACTTATTACCTCTAGTTAGCAGAAGATGGAAAGATTAATCATGGTTACACCCTAGTAATGAGAAATAATATGCCTTGGGAAGAGGCTTCACCCAGAGGAAAAAAATGAAGTTAATAGAAGTGTCTGTACCATATCAATTCTTGTTTTGCTATCAGTTTAACAACAGTTATCTGAATCTCATTTTCAGAACTCAGAATTCCATTTGTGCTTCTCAGAGGAAATAAAAGGTGAGGACTGCATGCCAATGAGCACTGTAAATTCAAAGCAAAATACTTCTACCTGTTAATGTAACTGAGAGATGGAAATTTTCTTTGAAAAGAGCAATGAAAAATTACTGTGCAAAGCTGCAATTTGGGAAGTGCTACTTTCACCAAGGTTTTATAGATTTCCACTTGATAAAAAATGCTTTTGGGCTGGATAAAACCCACATTTAATTCTGGGATTACTAACCCAAACTCCAGGTGTAATTTACAGAAGGTTCATATTGCCCTCTACTCTCTCCTGGCAAGGCCTCAGCTGTTTAAAATGTCCTGTTTTGACCACCTCACTTAAAAACCACAGACAACACAAACCACACACAAAATCCCCTAAAAACAGAAAAAGCAGAGAAATTAGAGGAAATTCCGAGGAGAACAAGAATTATGCCAGGGATAGAAAGCCTGCTTTGAAAGAGAAGGTTATAGTGGGGAAGAGAATGTCAAAAACCCTGATAACTTTTCTTATGTAGAAAGTCAATGAAAAGAGGTTACTGAGCATTTATTCACTATGGCTGCAATGAGGACAGGACAAGGAGAAGAAATAAATCAGACATGGACAATTCATATCACAAGGTAAATAAACCAGACTTCCTGCAAGGGTTGTAGAAGAGTAAGCCAGTCACACCTACTGTAATCCTGAGTGTCTTTAGCCTAAATTCAGGGGCTGCTTAAGACTAAAGCTTGAATCAAAATGGATCCCCCATGCCAAGATAAAAATCTGCACTAAGAGAAACTCATTCTTCTCTTGTGTACCCTGCATGCATTGTGGGATTACGGAGGGGATCTCAATATCTACTGGTGTGAAAGGTGCAAAAACAAACACTGAAGTGACAAAAAGATAAGATTGGAGTTTGTGCCTTGCTTGAGACCTTCAGTAAACCTTGAATAGCATCAGCAGAAGAGTCCACAACTTTCTAAATTCCCTCTCAATGTGTGAGTTATCATTACTTCTCAAGTCCTACCTTGGTGACAGTTTCCTTGTCTGCCCACAGTGACCTCACAGACTCATAGGTCTGATGGCTTGCACAAAGTAGCTTTTTCCCAGTTACCTGTTTTTTTAGAAAAACATATTTAACAACAGCTTTTAAAACACAGACTATTCAAATGAAATTAATCATGTTTGCTTGAGAACATGCTTGACCCCATACTAAGGCATTTACTTTTCAAGATCTAGCCCATATTTCCCTTACACCAAGAAAATTGTAAATCATGTTTAAATTGGTATTAGGAATCCACAGGAAACATTTCCATGCTAAATCCACCTACTCCAAATGAAATCAAACCCTGCTCAGCAAACAGTGTGCTCTAATGTTGGCATAATAGATGGAGCACCAGGTCAAAGGATCCAACTTGTCCCACTATGTTGGAAATGACCACAGATAAAGCCAGAAACTTACCTTAGCAATGACCACTGACTGAGCTGGGTAACAAATAGAATATCCTACAGTAGTAAGTCCCAATGGATAAGCAATTTTCTTAAATCTAGAACCTGTACAAAGCCAAATATTTTGAATAATTAGACAAAAATGAAATGCAAACTAAGTAGCTGTAGCAAGAGACATTGATATTCTGAAAGAGAAATAAGCCAAAACTATGTTTTCCAATATTATGAAGAATGAGGAGAATTGTATAATTAGTCTGTCTAGTCCTGCTGTCAGTGCTCAGCCATCAATAACATCCCTTTATTTACCAGTAAGGTTTTTTTTCAGTCACACAGGCTTTTGCCAATGTTTCAGAAGAGCATTCTCACCACTAAAACTCTTAGATGCTCCATAACCCACAGATCAGTAATGAAAACAAGCAAACCCTACCTTTTCTTGCCAGCACTACACCAGTCAGGCCCGACACTGTAATTACAGTGGCTTTGGGAAAAAAATCTGGGGGGGGGTTGTTCAGGTAAGCATAAGCATCTAAGAGTTGGAAAAAAAAGACAATAAAAAGAAGAAGGGCAATTCAGTATCAGTCATTTTATTTCCCATTTAAGAAATAAAGGTAAAAATTTTGATTTTACTGAGAGTTTATATAGATGAAATGAGACAGATATATGACTTGCCTACCTTTTCCAAACTGAATTGAATCCATTATTCCATTTTTAACAAAGATATAGACACTCTACAAGGAAAGAATAAACAAAACCAGAAAGTAAAATCTCTGCCACAGTTGCTGTTCATGTCTATCTCAGCACAATGAGACAAAGAAATACTGTGTAACTTTAAAAAACCCAAACCAGGTCAGTGACCTTCTAGAAATGCTGTGCAAAGATATACCTTCTTTTTGACATATTTATATGTTTAAAACTAAAATTAACAATTTTGAAAAAAAAAAATCTCTAATGTAAGCTCACTTTCAAAACTGACATCTCAGGAACTGTAGAGCAGGAAAACACCTGGACACCAACCGTATAAGAAAATTCAATTATAAAATACAATCTTCTCTTCCCTAGTGACTTCCTAGGAAAGCTGAAAGAGCAACACCGAATCTGCACCACCAGAGGTCACTGCTACTCAGCGTCGGGATCTCACAATAACTGATGCCATAAAAAGTTTGGTACTGGTTTACAACAAGAATATTTCACGCAGTCATTCACAACATTTTCACAGAACAATGGAATCATAAAATACATTTTGAAGACATTTTGATTTTTTTTTCCCAACTACTAGGGTCTACATTTTTTTGCCAAAGCAAAACACAAGCCCAAAATCTCGTCCTGCCAAGAGCCAGGGTGAAGCTGCTGTTTCCCAGCAGGTACAAGAGCAGTGACAGGCACCACAGTTCCCTGTACACCTGGAACACACAGTAACACAGCTGGGAGGTGTTTCTGATGCCTTGTGAGGAACAACCTGCTGCAACAGATACATAGAGTGCATTCTGTTTGTCTTTTTTGTCAGGTACTGCCCTTTGGAAGCAGCTCCTTCTCCGTGGACTGCACCTGGAATTTCACACTCCAAAACACCCTCAAGTTCTGCCAGCAAGAATTTCCCGACACAACTCCTGCTGTAGAAGGCTCACTTTTCCATCCAAAAATTACCTTATGCTAAGACGAGGAACTGCCAAAAAAACCCACCAGGGGCAAGTAGCCTGTTTTTTCAGTGGTTTAGTGTGGTGCTGAGAGGAAGTGCAGGAAATGCTTGGGTGCAGGCAGCCCTTACCTGGCACCAGCCGAAGTAGCTCCGCACTGCTGCCAGCTGCTGCTGCAGGCGCCCAGGCTGCTCCTCGATGTACCTGGACTTCAGCGGGGGAGCGCTGTAAATGGGGAGCTGCAAACAAAGGCACAGCTGAGCAGCACGGGGAGAGCTCTCTGCTCTCAGCAGCTGCTGCATTTCAACGGGGTTTTTCAAGCCTGCAAAGTCTCAGTGTTCCCATTATGGTAAACAAAGCCTCCACGTGGGATTATGAACTTTTAAAAGAGTTCCAAACTGACTCTACTCAAGTGGGACTCGTTAGGAATGAGAACTGAAACAATTGTATAGGTTCTAAGAAGCAGAATTACTCAGTAGGAAGCAAAGGCATGTGCAAGAATAAATAGAAGACGGATGTGTATTATTAGAAATTGAACATTAGAAAAGGACTCATCAGTAAGTATTCTATTTTCACCTTTTCTGACTTCATTTTTGAAATACTGTAATAATGAAAATGAGATAAAACTTCCCTGATTTAGTATTGTAACACTTTGTGTTTTATTTGAACCATAGTGGTCAGTTATTTATTATCACATATCACTCTGCTATGTATTTTAGTTACTGGGTAATATAATTCAATGCACAGAGCTGCTATTCTGCAGATTTTTCTAGTATTATTTTAAAGACCAAAAAAGAGGAAGATTCCTACCTTATCTGGCTTCACCAGCTGACTTTTTGATTCCTTTTCTGTTGCTGCATAGACAGTAATACATACAAATGGCAGCCCAGAAGAAACAGCTGCCAGCTTTGCCACCTGGGACAGAGAGATGAAAAAAGGGAGTCCTAATGCTGAAATTAAAATTTCCCTTGGGATTATCAAATATGGGATTAAACAAGTCACTTTAAAAACCCTTTTTCAGCATTATGCCTTTTAGAAATGTCTTCTGACTTATACAAAGATTTCCTCAAATTATAATGGTAAAGAAAAGGTTAAAGATCCCCGACAACAGTTTTATGTCTAAAACACCAGGAAGAACTTTGTGTTCTTCCTGAACAGGCCACGCTGATGCTTCCATCACCTGTTAGGGTAAACTCAGTTGTAATTTACCCAGCATGCAGGAAATCCATTTTTGAAATATTATTACAGAAAAACTATTTTAAACCTATCATAATTCAGATTGCTTATTTCCATACAGCATGCTACCAAAACAAGACACTAATTTTCAGCAGACGCTAGAAGGAAAACTGAATTTGAAAGTGACAGAGCATGAAAAAGTTGTGTTGTTCATTTAAAAAAATTTTTTTAGAAGTCACAATGGATTCTGTGCTCACTGTAAAAGAGAAAGCTATACAGGGAATGATCTAAGTGGTCCAGCTCCTGACTGACAGTAATTGCTTCACTTTTGGGTGCCTGCAGACACATAAATGTTTAAAGATCCAAGGAAACAGCTGTACTGGCTAACATTTACACTGACACAGTAATCCCAAGAGGGTTTCACTCCTTTGTACTGAAATCACAAAGAACCAGAGTGAAAGAAAAAGCAACATCACCTTGACTACACTAAAGAGGCTTCACTGCATGGAGCTGTTTATCCTGTTCCTAATCTAATCACGAGGTGCACTAAAAAGACCTCAATTAGCTAAGCTGCTTCTAGTATTAATTTATTGAAATTATGTGATTACAAGTAACTTCGAGGCATTACGTATTAAACAAGGAAAATCATACATTGTTTAACTAAAGATATTTTACCTATGAAAACTTCTACAGAAGTTACTAAGAAATACAAAATGGCAAGATATTATTGTTATATCAAATACTAGGAAAGAAGCACAGAGAAAAACACCTGCAACAAGCTGGAGCTGTGAAACACCCTGGAATTACATGTTCAGCCAGCAGAATGACTCCAGAATATCAGCTGATAACTCACTAACAAGTAAATAAAAATCTTTTTTTTGAGGAATTCGGGAAATTGCTGCAGCTACAAAAGCCACAAAGCCAGGTGACATTTCTGGAGGTGAATTCTGCACAGACACAAAGCTCAACACCATCAGAAGTAAAGGTCAATGGCCAGTATTAAAATATTCCCTGTAACACCACTGCCAAGTTCCTGACCTGCAACACTGCTAACCTGAAGGATTATTTTTCCCCAGGCATAAAAAGCACAACAAAGAAAAACAGACATAGCAATATTTTTGATGAGAAGCCTGAACAGCAATTATTTGCTGAAGAAATGCATTATATGCTCTCTAGCAGAAAATTGTTACAGCTACACCTCTTAATAGTAAAACTGGAATAAGACCAATCAAAATATAATAATAAAACTGTCAAATGTACCTGGATAATTTTGGGTTTAAGTCTTTGCATTTCAAACAATCTGCTTCAAAGTGTTGGAATCTTATCAACGATCAAAAATACAGATTCTATTAAAAAAAAAATTACAAAGCTACATCACTACAAAGAATTCAGTATCTTCAACTCAAAAGATGCAGAATACAAACTAAACCATAACAAAACCATATAGTTAATTTATGCTAATCTCCAAGACATAGTTTCCCATTGAAACTGCAAATTCTGTGTGCTTGCTTCAAGAATTGGAGCACGAGTCAAGAAATTAGCCCTGAAGGCAGGAGCTGTCTCAAAATAAATGGAATCAAAGGAGTGGAGTATATGCAAAAACCTGATGCATGGTTTTATATAAAAAACCATGCAAGTTCTCTATCACAAAATGGGAATCTATTAGCCAGGTTAAAGTAAGATCTAAATTTACCAGCTACCTCATATCATATTTTCCATTAAAAAAAAGTTAATTTAAGAATAAAAAGTCATAGGTTTATGACTTTCTCCTGCCACTCAGATGTCTTAAGGTGGATCAGAAAACTGTCCCACATTCTTTTGGTTTATTTTCCCCAGAAGTTACATGAGACATGATGATTGCCAGAAGCTTGTAGGCCAAACTCAGTTTCCTAATTCAGGTCTGCATTTATAAACCTCTGATGACAACCACCAAAAACCCCCACACAAATGAAACAGATCCTTCCACTTCACCTCAACTCACTGACACTCCAAGGATTTGGTTTTAATCTTGGTCTGCCAGATGGTGACCCAAAGAGAGTGAAATTTTAAGAAGAATAAAACTTATTAATGAATTTTTCATAGTAAGTAGTAAAGAACACATAAAATGATATCACTTCACTAAAGGCACGGAATCATTCAGATTTATTTACTGAGCCAAACTACTTCAAGATCACCCAGCCAGACAGCAAAGCCAAAGACAGTTTCTTTCAGCATAACAAATTAAATTAAAATGCTTTATTTTAACTTCTCTGTCTGTCCTCATTGCCTCAAAAAGGCATCATCCTTTTCTTTGCAGATATATATATATATATATGTTTTAAATGCTTTAAAAAAGTAAATATTAAGATTCATGTGAGGGCAACCTATTCATCAATTTGAGTGTGAACACTGGAAAACCTGTCTAAATATTTGTGAGGAAGCTTAGATCTTTATATGCCCGTTTTTCTGTTTAAAAACATTGTATTATTCCTACTAGACTCATTTTATACTTGTAACCCTGTTAGCTTGTAACAGCATGAGTTTAACAGCCTTGTTTTAGTGATGTAAAGCACACTTTATCATGTTACTACCAAACTATCATCTCGATATTCCTCGAGTTGAAGGTGTTTCGGGGGCTGCGAGTATACGGAGAATAACGAGGAAAAAAACCACTGCTTTTATTCCTTACTGCACAATTTAACCACCTCTCGAACCAGCTCTTTGCCCCTCACGTCCCACATGGCCACAGAGACCTCTCACTGCCCCACTCCTCCACCTGACCTCAGCTCCCGGGGCTCCTTCCCCCCAACACCGGCGGAGTTGCGGGCACGCCGGGCGCTCTGGAGGGGCCGCACGGAGCCACCTCAGATGCTCTGAGCCCGCGGAAGAGCGGGAGCGGAGCCTGAGGGGCAGCGGCGCCGCGGGGCCGCGACAGCACCGGCCTGAGGGCGGGCGGACACTCACCTTGGCCGCCATGTTGGACAGCGCCGCGTACGGCGCGCGGGAAGGGCCGCGCCGGGCGGGGCCGAGGGGCCGGGGCGGGACCGCGCTGCGACCGGGCGGGATCGCCCTCAGCCG
>VWYI01039410.1:0-61432 GCA_013399455.1 Anthoscopus minutus | reverse complement strand
GCGGGCGGAGATAGATTCCCCTCAGCCGGGGCGGCATTGCCCCAAAGCGGGCGTGGATGATCCCCCCTCAGCCGGAGCGGGATCGTGGATGATCCTCCTCCGCCGGCATCGCCCTAAAGCAGACAGGAATGCCTCTCAACCGCGGAGGGATGGCCCTAAAGCGGGCAGGGACGGATCCTCCTCGCCTGGGGCGAGATCGCCCTGAGCCGAGATCGCCCTAAATCGGGCAGAGATCTCTCCCAGCCGACATCGCCCTAAGGCGGGCAGGGATCGCCCTCAGATCGGCAGCGATGTCCGTCAGCCCGCGCCGCACTCAGCCTGGACCACCCTCAGAACACACAAAATCCCCCATAAACACACAATCTAAGTGCAGATAATTCGTTTATTGAAGTCCAAATTTACAACTGAAGTTTACAACTTTTTTTATTTTTCCCCCAAAACAAAAGCTTTGTTTGAATTTAGGAAGAATAAATGTTTGTTTTTTGTTTTTGTTTTTGTTTTTTTAATAATGTACAGACTATATCTCTTAAATAAGTTAATATCTTTGAAAAAAGAGCAATATGTTCCTTTTTTTAATGTTGCAGTGCAACTTACAACTTACACGTCTGTGCAATGTACCATGAGGTATATGCCCAGTGAGCAACACACAGTGAAGTTTTCCATTCATAAATTTTCATTGTAGACACACAAAAAGTTAACAAGTTATTAATCTGTGATAGAAAACGCAGCCGGTTACAGTAATTCACACAGAACTCATTTGGAAAGAGGGAAAAAAAGAAACCTAATGTTCATTGCCTATAGAAACTATTGGATCATCTCTCAACTTAGACAAGTATAAAATTAAAAATACTGTTGTGAAACTGAAGAAATACTGTGTTATCCAGGGGTTGAAACCTTGTTTGACCTGTATTAGTCTAGAACCATTGGTTTTCTCTCTGTAGCATCCATGAGCTGAGGGATTTACTGCAGTACTGACGGAGCATCTGCTCCTCAAAGCATTTAGCACAATGGGCATTATAGAAAGTTGGCAGAATGCTCAAAAACTTACAACTCCAGCATTTTCCCTGGCATGGACAGGTGGTTTTCCATTGTCTCTCAGTTCATCTCCCAGCTGATTAGAAAAACAAGGCTGAAACATGGAAGATTACTCGTATTTTGAAGCTTGACACTTCAAACTTCTCAAGATGGCTCTAAAATACTTATTTTTCTTAATGACAGAAAACATATATTTATTTAAGAAAGAATCATCCACAATATAACTTTGTGATAAATAACAGTTCTGCCTCTAATACATATATACATACTGCTTGTAAACAAAAATGCCCACAGGTCATGGAGTCTCCATGATTTTTATACAAGGCGCTATAGATTTTTTTTTTTTTTAATTTTTCTTTTGTTATTGAAAACAGTCCTAGTGAAAGTTTGGTTTATAACCTCCTATTGCTACAGAAACAGTAAGAATGTTTATATTTACAAAGAAACAAAGACCATGGAGACCCCATAGCGTTATTTGCCCAAGATTGGGGTTTGCAAAATACACGTTGTCAGCACGTTGGACAGGTTGAACACCAGCAGTACGATACTCCAGTGCTTTGGTATTTCAACCCCTGAATATACAAAGACATTACTACAGCCTACTTCACAGTTTAATGCAAGTAAAGTGCAAGCCATAGTACAAGGGTGTCATACATTTCCATACATGTAAGCGTTATCTAAAAAAGGCTCTATACAAGGTTTATTAGCTATTTAGTAACCTAGATGGAAGTCACCTATGGCCCAGCAATTAATGGTCTTACAAGGATATTGTCTTTGTAATACAGTATGTGTCAAATGTAAAATGTTTATTAATACTAGTGCATTTCTCTTATATCCTAACTTGTTTTCTCATCAGATTTTTAAGCTGAAATCCTTGTTTCTCAGTAAAACAGAAGTCTTAACTGGTAACAGGGTCTTACTGGTATTTTGGCCAGTGAACACGGTTTGTTAAGACGTATTTGTTTTGTGGTTGCTAGTGAAAAAATGCAATAGTTAATGTGTATAATGTGACATCCTTAGTTAATCTGCAGCATTCAGACAGATGCATTTGCTGTTAGTACAAAGATCTGTATTGATACCCTCACCAACGCCTGAGGATGAACAATATTCTAGAAATGTGAGGACAGAAGCTACAGGGCTTAGCTGGTCAAACAGCAGGTTGTCGATGTATTTGATCAACTTTTACAACATTGCTTTCTTTCAAATACTGCTCATACAGTGGCATTAATGCTTAAAGTCCTTAACTGTCTCTTCTACCACATGTGTATTCTTGATAAAAATAAAGATATATCCATCTGGCCTGCAGTAAGAGTGAATATGATTCTTTTTCTGAAGGCAGTTTCTGTCTGAATTATTTAAACATTTTTATTAAGAGGAGGTCCCAGTAGTATATCACCTGTCTTCAAACCTGATAAAAGCTCAAATAATATTATTTATAAACCTCCTTCTGAATGTACAAGAGTGTTATAACCCGTAAAATATAGAAAATAAGCTTTAAAAAATGTTTCCTCATCTATTAGTTATATCCAGAGTGGAGAGCTCCCTGCCCACATGTTAGAGAGTGGAACTGATCAGAAACATCACATTTCACTTGTATGTAATGGGAGCAAAGAAAATAACTATAAGCATCAACTAAGGAAATACTACTTACTAGTTTTGGTTTAAATAGTCATGGAATTTCTATACATCACCTGATACGGCTCAGGTGTGATTTTCAGATCTGTGCCCACTTAACTCCCATCAAGAGCCTCAGCCACATGGTGTGAATTCATCTGAGAGAGAAGATGGAGGACCTTTCCCCACAGCATCCTGCCTGGGAAACCTACCCTGAGCCTCAGCTTTTGTGAGAGAAATATTCTGGAAGAAAAAGAGCTTTTTAATACTGAATATAAATGAATTGCTAATATTGCTTCTCCAGTCCTTCCTGTTATTACTCATTTTTTGTCCTCGTGGTAAATAAACATCCTTTGGCAGCAGGGAAGGTGATGTGTTGTGGCCTAAGGCATGTGGTCCATGGAAAATCTACCATGGATAACCTGTGCCCTTCTGGCTGCCCTAAAGCACCATTTCCCTGCTATGAAAACTCAGGAGAGAATAAAATACTTCATGAGACCAAGCCAACACTTATTTCTCTAACAGTAAAGGTAGAGAACCTGGGTGTGCCATGAATGGGGTTCGAGCTGAGGCCCAGCAATACAGACAGGCCTGTGCTCTCTTCCTTAAGGAATCTCCGTAGGGCTGGATTGGAAACAGTCAGAATCTCTGTAGAGTCACAAGACTTGCTTGTCCTGACAAATCAAGGATTTAAACTACAATTTAATTGCCTGGTGTATCCTCTAGTTTGGGGGCAGCTGACAGGCATTGCAGAGGGGATTGGTTTTGTTGTGCTGCATCGTGCCTTAGCCAAGGGTTGTTTTACACAAACCATCTTTGAAGGACTTGGCTCTCCAGTGCATGAAGTGCTTGTACAAACTGTTGATCAATTATCACAAAATAGCTCTGCTGGCAGAGCTGTTCCTCCTCAAGGATCAACAGCCCCCAGCTATGTCACCTTGGTTATAAATACTGCTGGTTCTGGCACAAAGAATGCTTTTATCACTTCAGAAGACAGTAAGACCACATGAGGAGAGAATATGGCAAATAAAGGATGTGGTAATCTTGGCCTGATTTGCATTACTTGAGAAAAATATAAGAATGTTCTTTGTTCTCTTCAGATTTTTGTTGAATTAAATAATTTCTACCAGATTCTTCATTTTTCTCCCAGAGGTCCTATTAGCATTTGAAGTGAAATCTCCTAAAGATCAACAGCAGAACCGCACAGTTTCTGAGGAGGCTGAGCCCTTCCCAGAGCCATTGTAAAGTAACTCCTTCAAAGGTACCTGTACCGTCCTTCACCAGACCTTGGAGAATGAGTGTTCTGTAACTGCTGAGAGGAGTGAGAGTAGGCTGAACTGGCCATGTACAATCACTGCAAAACTCATTTCTTTTTCCTTGGAAAAAGCCAGTGGAGGACCACATTCCCAGCTCAAAAGGCAGCAGGAGAGCTGAATATATTGATAACAACCCCCTCCTCCTCCTCCTCCTTTGATTTCTGTTCGTGCCAATTACAGCAAGCTCGTTTTCACTTAAAATAATGAAACCAAGGAAAATGTCTTGGTTCTCAGGAAGTGATGCTGAGAGAGTTATTAAGACACTTCCAAAGATCTGACCTGTCACTGAATACAGACCACGATTAAAAAAGGAGGGGAATCAGTAGCTCAGGGAGAGCATTAAATCATTTGTAATGAAAAATAGCCAGTAACAAAAAGACTTAGCTTGTGGAGTGTCAGAGAAAGTCTATGGGCTGAGGCATTTTACCCTCAGGAATTCTCAATGAAGACACTAACTTTAATAAGGTCCAGTTAAATAAAGCACATCCAAACAACATTTTCCATGTTGTCGTATATGTTAAAAGCCAAGTTTTACCTGAGAATGCAGGCAGGAAAACTGGTAAATTAATAAATCTACTGTACAGGTGCTGTTTATTTCCCTTGATGAACTCAACAGCCAAGCTTTGTTCTTTTATTTAAAAATGTGGCATCAAAACGACCACAACAATTCCAGCTGCTTTCCAGTGTGTTTAAGTGCCCGTTGGTCCAGGAGAATTGGACATATTTTAATACATAAGCAGGATTTGGTGCATGAATTTTTAAATACAGTATCTCTATTGCACTTTGCATCCCAGTGAGTTCAAAGGTGGTGAAAATCCAGATTATTGTGCTGTGGTGACTGTGCAGGTTCCTCTCTGCAGTCCATTTAGATTGGCACCTACATCCAGGAGGAAACCCGTGCAGGGAGGGAAGGGCTGCAGGGTGGGGTTGAGTATATGTGCCAGGAGGATGATAAGTTCTTGTGAAATGGCTTCTAAATGCCAGCTGACATTTGTGAAGGAATAAAGTCTTTGTATTGCTTAATTTAGCAATTAGGTTTTGCTTGCTCTAAGGCACAAGCAATGCCAGACAAATGGTTCAAACTTTTCTCCCAGTTAATCTTAAACCCATTAGAGGGAATTTCTCCAGTGTATCTCATCTCATTGCATCTCATGAATCTCCTGGACAATTTATTTGGCCTATTCAGTGCAAATTACATTTGCTGAGAGCTGCTCTGCAAGAGCAGAATTCAGACTCACAATCTCAAGAATTTCAGAAACCATCTCATGACACTAAAAGATTTTTAAAGATAAACTGAGCAAAAGTATGAACTCTCTACTATTTATTTATTCATATTACAGAAATTGTATTAAAACTTAAGAGATAACCTGCTTTCTCTACTACTTGTGTTATTTCTGAGAAATCTATCTTCCCAATTATACTTCTCATTTTCAGCTGTATTTATAAGTAGTATTCTCTGTTTACTTCTGACTTCACTGAATATGCTCAGTTATGTCTTGAGTGATGATGCAGGGGCATTTGAAATCATTTTGGAAATCAATTTGGAAATAATATAGATCTTTCCTTTATGAAGGCACAAACCATCTTTTGGGTTTGAAACAATAGGCATATTTAAATTTCTTTAGGAATTTAGATAGTTCAATCTATGTAACTATTTCTGTGATCATCTATTACTGCTTGCATGTATAATAAGAATAATTTCTAAATGGATTCTATAATTTACACTGTTGCTCACTGGAAATGAAGGTATGAAATTAAGACTGGAAGGAAGGGATTAGGCACAAGAAAGGTGTTTTTAATCTTGTCTTTGTTTCTCACTATGCAATTTGTATTTTAAATTGTTAATAAATGAATTTTCCCCAAGTCAGATTTGCTTTGCCGTGTTAGCAGGTGATCTCCCTGTCTTTGTCTCAACCCAGGAGCTTTCCCATGACATTTCCCCATCTAGCCGAGGTCAGCCCCTCTCAGCTGCTCTGTGAAGACAGAATTAAACACCCAGGACACCTTCACCTGGTCTGGCTTTGGGAATAATGAAATCTCTTCCTGGATACTAGGACCTCACTGAGACGACATTTTTTCCTCTATTATACTGAACTGCATGAATTTTAAAGTCCTTGATGGATGAGAGAAACTTAGGTTTATCTTGTGACAAAATTATCAGTGAATTTCTTTTAGTGAAATCTTTTCCAGTGAAATGACATCAGCTGTATTCACATCCCCTTCATTCTGCCCTTTAGAACTATTCTAGCAAGCAGAGTCAAAGCAAACTGTGAATGGCTTTGAAATCTATGTTCAGTAGCATTCAGAGCAATATTTTTCACCCCCAAGAATACAAGTATTTTCCCCAAAATCTGATTCTTACAAACCATTCTCACCCAGGCAAGGAAGTGAAATACACTGTGTGACTTGTGTGTCTTCCCAAACCAATCAATACCAATTGGTTTTTGAGCGATGTTTTGAATAACTTCACCCACTTGCAAATGTACTGCTAGCAGTCAAGAATTATTGCCAGACATTACATAATTTTGAATAATTAACTCAGCTATAGATGTCAGTCTATCACAGACTGTAATTGATTAGTTCAGAAGGTTTTTTAAGCTTCATTCTCATGCTTTTTTTTTGAATTTTGTGACTCACAGTCATGTGTCACTTAAATTCACAGTGAAGAAAAGATGAAAACCTGCAGTACGTACCTTCCTCAGTGCAGATGTTTGTTTTTTTTTTCTTTCACCATGAAATAAATCAAATTCTATTAAAACCAGTTTAATTTGCAGCATTAGTGAACAACCAGTATGTTCTACTTGTATCTTACCTCTGTGCCAAACCTGCTTGCTCATTTTCCTTTGTTTAAAGGCAGGCACAGCACGTTACAAACACAGTATTTAAATGGCATGTACAGAGTGCCCATAGGGCCAGACTGGGATCTATTTCTTAGATGTACAGTGTACATTTTAAGGCACACTATAGGGATTGAGTTTACATTTTGATAACTCTGTCCTTTTATTTGCAAAGATGGTCACTACCAGGAAATGTTGCAAAAATAAATGTTCATCTCTAAGAGTGGCCAATGTATTCATGTCTTCATTTTTATATTTTTTTCTCAAGAAAAAATGTGTGAAAACGTGAACTTTAGGGCATTTTAAAAGGAAATGACAACTACCATGTTACATTTTATATACATAGATATGTATTTGTATATATCTAAATATATAAAATGATTGTAGAAGCTCATACTATAAGCTGAGTTTTAGTACAGTACTTTAAATATATTGGTATTTATTTTCAGTTACACTTCTGCACTGCTTCTTTCTAATGCAGAGCTTGATATGGACATTGGTTGATAATAGCAAACAAAAAAATTCATAAAGAATATTATTGTCTTATCATGCAATGTAGTAGGCATCCTGTGGCACTATTCTCTTACCCAAGTATTTACAGTACTGCTGAGTACCTTAGCAATAAATTCACCAGTGTTTGACTGCATCAGTCAGGGCACCCAGCAGTGACCCAGGCTGAGGCTCCTGTCACACGTGGGTCTCGATGAAGGAGTGTGTGTGTGTCAGCATTGGGGCTGAGCTTGCCAGTTCAGAGGCTCCGTTTTGAGACTTCCCGGCAGTACTGTACTCACAAATGTCCAAGAAAAACTCATAGTTCTTTAATTTCCAATCTTTGAACTTCTTGGATGTTAAGTTTGGATCATCCAGAAGGCTGTTGATAACTGTGAGGTCCCCTTCCTTTGCCTGGAAAATTCCAGAAAGACAGAGGACAGGTCAAGATGAAATTTTGTATTTCAGCATTTTATTTCTTATTTAACTTTAATGCCAAGTGCCAGAAAAACTACTATGGAAAGTTTAATATTTACCTAAACTCAGGAACTGTTACAGCATAAACTGTTTGACATTCAGTCTGGGGCACATGCTACAACTTGCCTACACAGAGTGACAAATAATATTTTTTTCCTTAGGCTGGAACATGTCTGCTTTCAATGATTTTTAGTTTCTTTGATACTTAATTTTTAAGCTACAAAAAAGAATTAACTATAGAAATGCAAAGAGTTTAGGGACATATAGTGACATTAAGGACAAGGGGGAATGGCTTCACACTGCCAGAGGGCAGGGATAGATGGCATATTGGGAAGAAATTGTTCCCTGGGAGGGTGGGCAGGCCCTGGCACAGGTTGCCCAGAGAAGCTGTGGCTGCCCCATCCCTGGCAGTGCCCAAGGCCAGGTTGGACGGGGCTTGGTGCAACCTGGGCTATGGCAGGGGGCAGCACTGGATGGGATTTAAGGTCCCTTCAATCTACCAGCATTCTGTGATGCACAATTAGACTCTTCCTAGTTTGCATTCCTTACACAAAATCAGCGATAAAGCCTTACTTTTAAAGTGCTCTTGAGGGCTCGGATGTGGTGCAGCTTTTCGTTGATGACTGGGTCGTTACATCGCTTCACAAAAGACTTGCGGAACTCCTGCTTGGTGGAGGGACGCTGCTCCCCGAAGGCTGACAGACTGGCTTCTTCCAGAGTTCTGTACAGCTCTTGCAGACCATCTGTGATTTCTTCAATTTCTTTTATGTTTTCTGAAAGGAAAGAAAGAAATCTAACAACAAACCTGAAAGTCTCTAAAATCAGCAATACTGCAATATCAGCGCTATCTTAACCTATTACTCAGGCGTGCAGTGTTAGTTTTGATGAGACAAGAACATTTGCATCATCCCAAAGCTCAATTTGTAGCACTGCATCCTGGCATTTCAAGTACAAAGCCCTGTGTTTGCCAGCATCCGGCAGTTCAGCCACCAAATCCTCGCTGAGAATAGTGGCCACACTGCTCCGGATTCTGATGGCAGTAAAGTGGATCAGAGCATGTCCCACAGCTTACCTTCTGCACAGAAACTATTGTGCCTTCTAATAGGAACCCTCTCTTCCAAGCTCTCATCGGGCCCTTCAATGGACTTCACGCGTCCCTTCCCGCGGACGTCTCTGTTCCGGGGAAGGCTTTGGCTGCGCTGTTTCTGGGGCCGCCCATGGGAGCTGTGTCCCCTCGGACACTCCACCAGAGGAAAAGGCCCATCCTGCTCAAAATTGTGGCGCCTCTGGACGGGCAGCGTGGCTTGTCTCCGTCTGTCCGGTGACATCCCGGGCCGGCCGCTCATGTACTCCGCCTCCGGAGGGACAGTCTGGAGGAAATGGAGCCCTGAACTGGTTAAGGGAGTCTCTATGAGGTCCTGCCAGGAGCGCCGTTCTCGGTAGGGAGGTCTGCACCCCGAGGAGTGCGTGCTGCCCGCTGCGTCCTGCCGGGAGTCCTCGGCAGAGGACTGCGAATACGTCGACTCGCTGGAAAAGTGTCGACCTTGTTTGGCTTCAGGGAATGGACTAGAAGAATTCACCTGGAAAGATACAAAAACATCTGCCCATGAGACAGTGATTTGAACAGACCCAAGTTTACACTGTAGTGTAAAACGCTGTATGATATCTAATAATCAGATGGACTGATGGGTTTGATTTGTCATAACATGAACCACTGTAAACAGAAGAGAATTAGCAGTGACAACTTTTATACAAGTGCTCTTTTAACCACTCCCTATTCTTGTTTTGCACATTCTCTGCCCACAAGCAACTCCTGATGGAAAGAAAAGTGTAACACTGGTGCAGGTTTCCTGAAGACCCGCCCAGCTTACACTTGTCCAGCTGAGGACAGTGGAAGTCTCCAGAAGAAAATGTAATTGGATTTCCTTTCTTTTGTTTTAGGGGCCAAACAGAAAAAAACCCCCAAAAATCAAACCCAAACAACAAAAACTACAGCACCCAGGAAGATTTTTGGCTGGGGGACTGTTGGACTTGTAAAACAATTTGAATGAATTCTGCTGGGTCTGTGTATAAATTTAATTCAAAACAAAGAGAAAGGCAAAAATGTGGAAAAACAGAAAGGGAGGGGCTTAACCTGTATCCCAGTTGATAAAACAGCATCACATGGGTGAAAATCAGTCTGAACTTCACCCATGTGATGCTGTTGTCTCAGTCACTCTTTGGTTCTGGCTGTGTGAGGATCGTGTCATTCACGCTGAAGAAAAATCTGAAAGAAAAATAGAGAACAGTCCTATCTGTGCCTAGAATCATAGAATAATTATCATAATTGCTTGTGTTTTGTCTAATAGAAATGTTCTATTTGCAGTACTGCCATTTCCATGGTATTGTACACAAGCTTGTAAAAAATCCCCTTTCCTAGAAAGATTTGTTCTTCCAAAAAAGAACTAAAACATGATTACTGTGTGAATGTGAGCTGATCTTAATCTCTAGCATCCAGTATCCAATTATCATAACTGAAAACCAGTCTCAGCTATCCTATCCACCTTATTCTTTTCATATTCTGCAGTGAAGGTAAAATTTGAATATTCTTTTCCTGTTACAATGTGTAGTTTCACCTACAAAAAAAGGTCATATTTCCAGTCTGGTGACAGATCTGTGTCAGGAAACATTTACCTCTCCTTCCTTTCTAACTGATTTGCTATGGAAAAATCCAGGTCTTGGCTCATGAGGAGCAGCAGTAATTTCATTTTTACAATCACATCCGGCTTTGTTCCTCCGCCTTTGTGGTGTTTAAACATCCCAGGGCAAGGGAAGTGCAAGTCAAGGCACACAGATGTTTTTGGTGACCTAGGGCCACATGCACGGTCTGTCACTCACTGAGGGTGTGCGGTGGTGGCTGTCACACAGCGTGGAGGAGCCCTCCTGCTTCAGGGTCAGGGAGCCGTCGATGTCGTCCTGATCGCTTTCACTCCAGTAATCTGCTGACAAAGCATTCCAGCCTTCACTCGGGTGCTTTTGCACAAGAAAGCACTTCCCACATTTTAGCAACATCCTTCCGTGGCAAGGGAAACGTTCCTCAGTCACCTGCAGCCCCTCAGGAGCGGGCTGGTGGCAAGGACACCAAACACAGGGAGCGCAGGAGCCTCCGGATGCTTTAGGGAAGGGCTACAGAGGGCAGCCTGGGCACTCCCACTGCACATAAATACCAACTTCTGCCCGCAGGTTTCAAACAGAAACCTCATTCCAGATGCTGAAGTAGAGCCAAGCATGAACACTTAATTTAATTTGGCACAACAGGTTCCACTGTGGGTGATGGGGAAAGGACAAGGCTCGGGCTCCTGAGCTCAGGAGGTGCAAGCAAATATTGCTGAAGCAATATTGCCCCAGGTCTGCGATGTCTGCACTGGTTTTAGGGGGATGAATGTCCCTGAGGGCTGGGATCTGGGAGATCATACCTCACCCTCAACCCCATATTCTCTTTACCACTAATTTTAAATATTTCTTAAAATCACTACTCAGGATTTTATTTTCTTTGGTGGTGGTACCAATAAATGTATTCCTTCAAGGAAATGTATTTGTATCAAAATTGATATTTGAAAAGATCTGCCTCTATGCTGATAAAGAAGTCAGTTATGACCTCTCCAGCTTTATTGAAATACTGAACAGATTTGTACTGTCTGCTCTCTTCTAATTATAATCACTGAAGCATTACCTTCATCTGGGTGAATATCCTTGTCATCAGGTGTGTAACCAATTGCTGCGAGACCCAATCGATTCATCCATCTAATAGGATAAAAACGAGGAAGAGAGGTATTTAAAAGGAACATCTCATGCAAATCTGAAGGCATCCACATTCTTAACAACTGGAAAAGAGACAACACCTAATGCAAAAAGGCTGTTAAACCCACGACCCAGATGTGCTGGGCAGTTGATAAAAGGGACTGAAGGATTTATCACATTTATTCTGATTGCTACTTCTATTGATTTCAAGAACTTGCCTGAATTGTCAATATACTAGAAAATAAAATAGAATTATGATAATTATTGTCTGAAACCCTGTCTTGGGAAATAAGTTGTATTAAACTTGCATGCTCAGAAAGCTAAAACAGCCTATGGCAGTTTGATTATTTGCTAGTCTGGATTCACAATGCCGGTGATATAAACATTTAGTGTTGTTGAGCTGTGATATCAACATTATTTTTCCTTAATTTGTTTAATACAGACTTTTAGGTTTCTAAGACAAGACTTGGTAAATTGCAAGTACTTCAATACTTGCATTTGGCACTGGATGTGCTGGGTTCTTTCTTTGTCTCCAAATTATTTAGTTTGATAGAAAATATGATTCTTTACTTCATTAGGAAAATATTGTTTATTTTGGGGAAAATGCCTTTTGAGTTTTCTGTATGTAAAATTTCCGGATGTTTATACAATCTATAATTGAAAAATTAGGAAAAAAGGAAATGAACACACAGAGGGAGAAGTCACTTATTAATATTCAGCAAATGGAAAATCAAGAATTATCTTGTTTTCATCAACAAGGAGATATAACCAAAGAAAAAAAGCCCTAATAGTGACATCAATAATGCCTGGGATGTTTTTAACCATTCCATTCCTCAGTGACTAAATTCTTAATTATGTCATTGATTTCCCAGAATGTTGATGTGAGAGTTTATCTAGAAGCAGCTTTTTTTTTTTCTTCCTTTTTGAGCATTCACAGTATCAAATTTGTTAATAATTATCTTCTTTGTTAATGAATATTATAATGGCAAAAACATCTTTGACAGGCCTCAAGTCAGACATTCGCGAACAGTACATGCAGTATCAAAAGGACGAGTTGTTTTGCAGATTAAAACGAGAAAACTACTCAGTGTCATTCTTTCCCACTCGTACTAGAGGAGAAAAAAAGCTTTTAAGGACGTATGTGACTGTTATTGTCCAGGAGAGCGGTGTGTGGGAGATGGGAGGCACAGCAAGGAGGCAGAAAATGAAGGAAGAGTGAACTCTCCACTAAAAATAGCGCGTGGTTCAGCACGTATTGATCTCCTGGTCTCGGCGGCTCCGCGGGGGCTCCGAGCAATGATCTTAATCTGTAATGCTGGATACGGCTCTGGCTCACTGCACGGCCAGCAGCAGAGCCTTCCACACAGCTCACGACTTTCCTAAGTAGCCAAAGGGGACAACAACTCAGGGAATTGTGAGAGGGTTTAATTTACTTGCAAAACTATGAAAATAAAGAACTGTACAGTGATATTGCTTTGCCTCTCAGTATTAAGCCAGAAGTGAGCAAGCTGGAGATGAAATTGGAAATGATGATTAGTTTTCCCAAATACCAACTGCAGGGTTAGGACTGCTTACAGCCATTGTTTGCATCAGCACGTCAATAACTCATCTTTATCATGAGGGAAGTACATTTAAAATGGATTAACAGATTTACAGAAGAGCTTTTGCACAGCTTTCACCAGCATCATTTCCCTCAGCACACGGTGCCTTGATTGCCTGGCATTTGCTTTCCTTGCAAGGCAGATCCTTTATTGCAGGAATGGTGGTGACATCATTCCCTGCTCGTTACTAAGCATTTGGATTCACCAGTTTTTCATCAGTTGTTCTCAAATTTCTAAACTCATTAGCACTGGAGCAAAATACTTTTAGTCATACTTTGCCATATGCCTTTGGCAATTAAGCAGGATGGCTCAGTGCCTTCCACTGAGGTTCTGCTTAAGCAGCAACAATAAATTAGGACTAATTACCATTTTCCAAGTTAAAACAGACTCAGCCATTTGTGTGGTCAGTGCATGGAGATTTATATTGTCTTACATTTCTCGCAAAATTTCTTCAGTTGCTCATTGTTAATTTGAGGGTGTCAGATCTTGGAAGCAAATACAGACACCAGTTGTTAGGATTAACTTTCCAAAGCCAGGGAGTTTCTGAGGATACCCAGAGTATCAGCTTTATGCACATGGCCTCAATGGCCAAATCTGGAATTAGCTGAAGTTAATCTTCCTTCTCTAAGGCTGCCCAGGCTTTTCTCTTCCAAAGGCCAAAGCTATAGTTACAAGGACTTTCTTACCTCATTTACCACAATTTAGAGTCAGCTTTTTGTCAAGCCAACATAAAGGGTTATCTGATGACATTCAGTGGCTTATCACGTTAAAATATCTTCCGATAACAGAACTAGAATCTCCATTTTAGGTTTTGTGTTTTTAAAAAAAGCATGAGTGAATGTTTTTGAGGTTAATCAGGAGATATACAAGTGTTGAGATTACAGCTCATTTTCTTACAGTTAATTTTTTTTTCCCAAGGAAATGCAAACTCAGTTCAAAAGGAACCCTGCATAAACTTGATGAATTTCCTTGATGAGCTAACCGCTTTCATTTTTCAGAAAACTGCAGTCAAGGTTCTAAGAGGCTCTTTGTGGAGAGCTTGGGAAGGCAGGCAGCTGGTTCTGAACTCTGCCCTGGGTGCCCAGCAAACGCTGGGTTCCTGTTGGGCACGGGGAGCTCCTGGCAGAGCTGGACTCCCGAGGGATGGAGGATGCACATCCCATGGGGTCGGGCACTGCAGGGCTCTCTGTGCTGCCCCTCAGCACAAGCCCAGGGGCTGCAGTGCTGGTTTGGGTTCTAGAGCTGTGCCCCAACAGCTCCGGGACTTCCCAGAGGTCACAAGGAGGCCTGGGCTGCCCTGGTGGGGGCATCTTTGGGATCTCACATGCACATCCCCATACCTCGACGCCAGGCTGGAATCTCTCCCCCCAGATCCTGCCTTTTGACCTGGATAATTTCCACAGCTCTTTGCTGCTGATGATTAAACAACGTAACCAGCACGTTCCACCGAGGCTGAGCCACCCAACGGAGCATGGGGTTTGCATTCTGGATGGAAATGGTGATGACCCAGAACAGCACTAAATGTCCCACGGATCCTCTGCCACAACATTTTACCTCCAGGATTGTACAAATCCCCATAAGATGTAATCACTGTTTTACCAAGGCATGTTGGAAAAACCTACAGGGACCAAGAATTGGGTTGTTTTTTATTGCCTGTACTCCAGTGAACCAAAGGCAGGGAAAGGTAAGCCTCAAGTAAAGTAATCAAAATGCACAAGTTTTGTACTTTGTCTCAATTAAATTCTAAATAAATCAGACTTGGTTGTAATTAATTCTGTTGGTTACAAACAGGCACTGTTGTCATTGCTTTGGGATAAAATAGAGCTGCCTGACAGTATTTAAGTTAAATTTACTGAGATAATTCTGGTTATTACCCAGGGATTACAGCCCAGGAGCCTCTTCTGAGAGTCTGATTCTGCCCCAGGCCTGGGCTGTGATGAGTGAAGGAAGCTGAGGAGCTTCAAGAGTCAAAGCCTGATACGGAAGAGTGAGTCATGCCTAAAATGCCCTAAATTGCCAGGAATCAGGAGCACATTCACCTACAGACAGAAACACTGGGAAATGTTAAAGGGGCCCAAACAACTGGAAACAACTGCACATTGCTTTGCTCTCCTAACACTGTATTAAAAACACGAACATGCTACTCCCCAGTGTACAAATTCATGCATTTCTGTTTCCTGGCTGTTGTAGTTTACTCCCGCTGAGCAAGGGCTGAGCCAGCCCGAGGTCTGTGGGAGGTTCTGGGAGTGAAGGCAATTAAAGCTTCCACAGTGGTGTCACACTCACCCCCACGGCTGTTCCCTTCTGTAAGTCCAGAGTAAAAAAGCACAAATAAGAAAATAAAACAACTTGGACAATCTCAGTTGTCATAAATTGTAGAGAACTATATTGTTTAGTGTAGGAGAATGAAAACCAAGGGCAAGAGGATAACCTTTTTTCCTTTCTATAAAAAAGGGCTGGAAAGTTACAATTTTTAGGTTATAGTTAGAAGTGTTCCATAAACCCATGGAGAAGAGGTGAGGAAGAAGTGAGTTTCTGTGGCCCAGAAAAGTTTCATTTGCTAATATCCTCACTTACTGCACATACTAGGTGGCTGGTTTTAGAAGAAGCTATTTAATTGAAATGAATATATAAAAAAATTTTATGTCCTGAAAAGGTGTAAATTCAAGAAAAAGTCCAACTACTATTTATTTCTGTTAAATGTTCATTTAAAAATGAAGTCTGTGAAATCCTGACACATTAACAGAAAGAATAAATATATTTTCTATCTTCCTTGCATCTTTTCATCATTAATTCCTGCTCTTCTACGCCACCTCAAGAATGCTTCAGTGCAGAAATATTTTTTCTTCATTTTTAAGATTGCATCTACATTTGAGATTATTTTGTTAAAAGGAAAAACTAGAACTAAAGTAGAAATTAAATTTCACTTGAATTGAGTTATCTTTAAGTCTATTAGAGATTCCCTTGAACCATTTACTTTGTACATAGAATTTATTCAGTGCAGTTTACATTTAATTTCTGATCAAAAGCTTTGTATTATATAATTTTTTTACAACACTGGCATAATCAGATTCCAGAATTCACAGTAAAATTCTTTGCAATATACTATTAGATTTAAAAATTGATTTTGTACTTGTTAACTTCTCTCACCAGTCTTTCTTCCTGAACACCTGAAAAATCAATGCATTTCCCATTTGGGTTCCTAAGGTGCATTATTTTCACTATATTCTATGATCATGCAGGTAATACATTCATTTAAGATAATAAAGGGTGCTATAATAGAGGTGGCTGAAATGATGATGCCTTGATTTTCCTCCACACAAAGGAAGCCCCAAACAATCTCCTGGTGAAATTTAACCCTGAGCAGATCCTTCTCCATGAGCTCATCTCTCCTCGTGTATCAGCCCCCAGCAGCCTCTGTCTCTGCTGTCTGATTTGTCACAGCTGCTGGGATTTGTTAAGCAAAATCATTCATGGGATAAATTCTGAGTACTTTCTGATTTGATAATTTGACATGACTGTTGATCTTGTTTCATGCATTGTCTTCTTAGATTTGTCAGGCTGGAAAAATAGGAAAAAAGCCTCAGACAGCTTAAGAATTGACAAGTGAACAAATCCATGCCCTCTTTGCATGAGCATCTACTTCATGCACTTAATGGGATTTCTTTTTAATTATTTTAAATTTTTTTTTAACTTCACTCTGTCAAAAAAATGCACAATTATGCCTCTGTACTCAGAAGTCTGGTTTGGTGTGGGTGGGGTTTTTTTTGTTTGTATTACGTTTTCCCCAGTGGGTAATAGACAAAAGAAATTCACTGCTTTTTAGCAAAGAAATTACCCTTCTGGTACCAGCATTTTACTATACAAATATAGTTGTGTATCACAGAGAATAAAAACACACAATAACTGACAGGCTGTTATTTGATCCAGAACTAATAATAAACCTTAAGGAAATCACCAAAACAATCCCATAAACTCACTCACCTGGAACTTCTCTTTATTCACTTAAACTTTTACCCCAGCTTTCACCAAATGATTGGCCCAAAGGAAAGCTCTGGAGAAAGAAAACTTTCTTTGCAAGCAAGAGAACTGATCTTAGCGTGGCATAAAGTTTGGGTGGGGTTTTGGGGTTTTTAAAGAAATGGGCCGATTTACTTGTGAAATTGTGTAATCATGCTTCCACATAGTTTTTAAAAAATCAGCTCAAATAGGCCAAATAATGCTGTTAAATGTCTGGCTAATTCATCATGATGAAGTTCCTTATTTTTATTACTTAATTTCTAATATTTCGTATTTCTATTACTAAATCTTCAGATTTGGCAGAGCTAACTCTGTATTTCCAGCATAACATCACAGCATGGACTGTGACACTGCCTTCACCTCAGAGGTGCAGGGCTGGAATCACTAACTCTGCTCTATGAAATGCAGCTCAACTGCTTGGCTCCCAGAAGAACTCTCAGTTCACACTGGTACTATTCACAGCAGAATTTGGTTGATTTTGTAATTTCAACTGGTGCAGAAAGCCAGTGCAGATCCTACCTCCTGCATGAGGGATGAACTCCCTCCAGTGCTGATTTGGATGGTGTTGGATAATCACAATTGTGCCCTACAAACGCCATCAGCCAGTGGGGCTGGGACTGAATGATGGGGGATAATGGAACTTCACAAGTCTAGGGTAAATCATTCAGAAATTGTAGAAAGGAGGAGACAGGTGACTTGCCCAGAAAAGGAGATTTGGAATATTCCAGCTCAGTCCTAGGAATTCCTGGTGCCGTGTTTTGCCCTGAGAGGGCACAGTAGCTCCACCATCACCCTGTGCAATCCCATGAACATCATGGTTTCACCCAGTCCTTGGGGCCTGCAGCTAATTCTGATCAGAAAATAGTTTTACTTGTGCTGCACTTAGGAGCTTTTATGTGAGAACAATAAATTAGAGGGCTGCCATGGCCTCGGGCACAGGTTTGAAACAAGTTTATGGGAGCATAAAAGGAAGAAAGGAAAACCTGCTCTTTATGATTATTTACAACACCATTGGGAAGCTCCATTCCAGGGATTTCTGTTTGAAAAGTACCTTTCATGTTCTGCAGAATTATCTCCTGGCTTTTCACCAGGTGAGGGGAGCTGAGAGTAAGAGCTCTGTAACAACTTACTCAGCTCTGTTTGAGAAAAAGCTGTTAAATTAGGCCAGGCAGATTTGACAATCTCCTGTTCACTTGTCCAGTTTAAGAGAGAAAATGTCTAATAGGGGCTCAGGGCTGAAACTTTTAGTTGCCAAGAGCTTTACTTGGATTTTAGTTTATATAAAGTGGAGACAAAGTGCATTGAAACTCTAAAAGATGTGTTAATCCTGGCTCCCCATCTGATTTGGCCAAGAGCTCTCAAAGAGACCAACATGTCTGAAATTGAAGGAAGAAAATGGAATTTACTTTAGTAATAAACAGGATGACTGAGGGAAAGTCTTGAGAAACTCACTTGGTTATACTCCAAATGTAGGAGAGATAGGAGACACCATAAAATTTGTTTATAATCAATAGAAATTTAATTCAGAATACTTCAATTTTCAAACAGCTCTTTTTAAAGAGAAATATTGTGCTATAATCCTTCAGGTCTCAGAAAATATAGCAGTGACCCCTATAAAAATCAATCATCAATCTGTTTCAGTATCAACAATTTGTTATATCTCTTGAATGAACACCAAAGACTTGGGAGCTATTAAAATTGCAAAGTTAACCCAGTTATTCAAATCAAAAGTGCTCAAATTACTCAGCCTAAAATAGAACCTTTAAAAAATTTAATATTTGGAGGCCATGATGAGATTGCAAATGCACTGCACTGCAGACTTCAATGGCATGTAAGTTTTAAATAAAGTAGATATTGTAAAACAACCGAACATTAAATTCAATGCTAATTAAAGCCATAAACAGGTTATGTGTGGTGTGGTCGGAGATGAAGCACTTCTGGGAAATAAGGCCTTTAACAAGCTTGGAGTACCAAGCTAGAGATGAGCTCATCGAGTTCATTATTAATTCATTTCTAAGAACACGGCTCTGCTCGTGTAAGACCTGACAAAACAGCACGAGCATGAATTTTGCAAACCTGAGCAACACAGCAGGCAAAACTCAGCCACAGCTGAGTGCCTTGGTCTGCTACAGAATAATCCATTCCTACCCACTGGGATCCAGCTCTTCCTTCAGCAATGTAGGGTTAAAGGCACATTAAAACACTCCAGAGTGAAAAAAAACCCTAAAAACGATGAATCTGAGGTGAGAAACTCTAAAAAGAGCTGTTAAAACAAAAGCTGGTGGTAAAGGTGGTTGGAGAAAGGATAAAATTCCCCTCATGGTGAATGAAGAATGTTCCTTTCCATGCCAGGACCCCTTCCCTTTTCCGCATGAGGAAAATCCATCAGCAGGGAAAATCCAGTTAAATTCTGTGCCAAAACCAGGAATGGAAGATACTATGCAAAGCATTTTCTCTATTTCCTCATATCATGGGGTTAGCAAGAGAGAGATTTGTGAAATCAGTATTTTAAACACTTTTCATCTTTGGATCTTGCTTTCCAATTTCACACAGGATCTCTGGGAGAAGGAATTCCAGGAGGCCTGTAAAAGCTGCGGGGATGCCCAGGGGTTTTACCCTCTGTAAACTGTAGCCGAGTTATCCATAATTTGGGTGGGGAGTGAATTCCAATTGCTCTGCAGGGACAGAATTACTGAAGGGAAAATACCGCACAAAATACTTCAGGTAGAAGTTCACCCTTTGCCTTCTTCCCAAAAAATCAGGGAAAAGGCTCTTGTAAATTCCAAAGGAAATGATGTGAAGGATGCTGCGGTCTGAAGGGACGCGCTGGCACCTTCCCAGCTGTTCCTGTGCTCCACTGCCACACAGCAGCTTCCTGGGATCCCCATGGAAAAATCAATGGATGTTGTAAAAGCAGCTCATCAAATGTGTGTCAAGACTTTCTGGTTTTCCTTGAGTCAGAACATTTTATGTTTAAGTTATAGATATGATCAATGGCACTTCAACAAATGAGAGCTACCCCAGCAGCTGAAATCAAGGGAGACCAGGTAGAATTAAACCAACAAAACATCCTCAGCTTGGTTTTGTCCAAACAAACCTGAACCACACTACAGAACTGAGCAGTGGAACATCAACAACCTTGAAAAAATCTCTTTCAGCAAACTTACACCCTGAAAATATCCCACTCCTGATAACTGAAGCTCACCACCCTCAGTGCAGGATGAACAGGCCTCAGCAGCTTCACTCCAGCCAGGCTCACACCCCAACCTACAAAGAGCCTTGCACGCCACAGAATATAAATGTTCAATTCAACAAGGATCTTAAGGCCTTAATATTCCAAAGGAAAAAACCCATCTGTGTCTGTCTTTCCAAGCTGGCAAACATTAAGAATGACTGTAAGTAAGAACATCTCAAAGTTTCAGCTAATCTGTGCCAGGAAAAATTCAAGACTTCCCAGTATGGTGACCTTGTCCCAGGTGTCCTTGTGCTTTCCACCTCAGCTGGGAACAAACAAATTTCGAATGTAACAGGAGGAGGGAGGACATCTGACTCTGCCTTTTGGGATCTAAGGCCTTGTCCCACCTTCACCCAACCTCTGCCTTCACCACTGAATCACAAAGGAGAAGCACAGAGTGATTTGGGTTAGAAGAACTCCCAGGAGCTGTCTGTTCCCACACCCACCCACAGCAGGGCCAGCTTTAATGTTGGATCAGGTTGTCCAGCACCTCGTCCAGTCAGAAGTTTGGAATGTCCTCGAGCACACCCAAGGACAGTTAAAAGCTCACTGCAACACCAAAAATAGAACTTTGCTTACCTCTGCTCTGTGTTGGGGAATAAAATTAATAATTGCTGATTTTCTGTGGTTTTGGGGGCTGTTCTTGGGATTGGAAGGGGAATATATATATACCTATATACATATACATACATACATACATATATATATACACCCCACCACCTGGGTGTACTTTTACCAGGTTTGGTGTGGGTACACTGTTTTATATATCAGAAACACTGATCCCACTAAGATTTCCAGTATTTACCAACAAAACATCACAAGGGTGATTAACCTTAAGCCCATCAACAAAAGAAAAAATTCTAATTAACACAGATGAGACCAACACAAGTAACTTTCCTTTGCAGAACTAAGATGTGTCGTGGCAGGAGATGTCAGCAAAGTGAGCCACAGAATGTAATGTATTTAGTGAAATTAAAGAAAGGCTAATTCCTGAGAACACCAGGAGCCAGCATTGCATCGGGCTCCAGGAGTGAGCTCCTGTGTGAGATGAAATATTGAAGCACCAGGAGAAAGAACACCCCACAAAAAGAGGACGCATAACTCACCTGTTCATCTCTTCAAGGCAGTCGGTTGCAAAGTAGAAGCTCTTTATTTTGGGGTGACATGCTTTGAAGGCGCTATAAAAAGAGCACAAAGAATAAAAACCACCTTTTCTTTCCAACTATTTGTCTACAAATATACCAGGCTGCTCTGCTCTACGATTCTTCAGCATGTTACAGGTTTCACAGGCATTCATCATCTTCAGTCTGAATTTTGCTGCCTAAATTTATAGATGGATTCCCCCTGATCTGATTACATCTACATTTGTGAGCCTCGTGCTTGCAAAAATTTCAAAAGCCCTTGAATGACTTAAAAATATAAATCCTTTGGCTAACCACTGAGGTTCTACATCTGAAAAAATCTTGGGTGGATTTGAAAGTCTTATTGAGTATATTCAAGTCCATCTTAGTTGTATTCCAAAGATCAGCTAAAGGAATAAATGTTTGATCTCCCCAACCTCTTCTCATGTGTTTAGATGACTGTTTTGTGTTCTACAAAAGGAAATGCAGAGGGCTGCCAAGTTAAGCTAGAAATCACTGGAATAATAGATAATAATCAGATGGCATGGGTGATTATAATCCACATAAAATGCTTTTTATTAATGCTTTTATGTGGTCTAATCCCTGAGCTCTCCCTCAGATGAGCAGTTGAAAACTGCTAAGAACAATAATCACAGTTTTTACAATTTTTTGTGTGTGGGTATAATGAAAAGGAGTTTTGCTATCAAGGAAACCAGAAGGTCCCAGCATTAAAGACTATTAATTTGATTATCTGGTAAATGTTAAAAAAATGCCACACTGTCATTCATAACATTTATGTTAAAACACTGGCATTTATATGGTGATTACCAGATGTAAGAATTAGATAAGAATCGTTACACATGGAATTATGAAGAACCTATGGAGCAAGGTTTCCGCTATTAATAGCTTAAATGCAAATGAGTGTTTTATTAATTACTTTGACTAATGGCAGTTTTCCAAGACAAGATGAAAGCTGAAGAAGCTTCACCTGGGCACAGTGATTTTATATATGTATATATATATAATTAATGCAAAAGCATCCAGCAACAGCTTTCCTAACAAAAGTCCTACAGCAGAGTTGTATTTCTGTGCAATTTCTTTTTTCATGAGGTTAGGGATCTAAAGGGTAAGGTTATCTTTACACAGAGTTTCATTAAATATTAAATTCCATAAAAGGAGACTGTAGAGGTATTTAAGTGTTGTTTTGGCATCTGGACCGTGATAATTTCCACTGCAGAGCCTCACTTCTGTGGCTACAGGAACTTTGCAAATAAAAGCAGTGAGTGACTGTGAAATCCCAGGCAGGGATTTGTGGTGCCCACTAGATGGCATAGGTTTGTTAATTATCTCTTTTCTTCATTATATAAATGCAGTTTTAAGTATGCTCTGATCAAATGTATGCTTTCTTTTAACTGATTGGTATGATGTGATTTTAGTGTCAAGAATTCTCATCGTCCTAAGTGTTCTGCTTTTAATGTGGAATTTTTAATCCCCATGCGCCAGCTGAGTCCCAGCAACTCCAACTGGCTCTATAGAAACAGCTGTGGGTAAGAAAGGTGAAATAGTTTTGTGTGTCTTTAGACACGTGAATTAGAGCAGAACAGGGCACATCTTTAATTACACAGAGATTAGCAAATACTGTACTTCCAACAGAAATTCCTTGCAGTAGTGCATTTTTAATGCTCAAAATAGAAAATGATGAGTAAACAAACACTGCTGCACAGTTCTGCTGTTGGTCTGAGCTCTCTGAAATATCTGCACCTTCTCCTGCTCCACTTGCCCAGCCATGTCCCAGTAGGATTGGCTAGGATTGGAGAGGATAAGGTGGTGGATCTAAAGATCCTAATCCTCTTGGCTAATCCTGAGAGAATATCACATGATGGAGTTTCTGCTTGTAAATAGGATTATTTTCCTAGACAGGAAATTTAAATACATACAGGCATTTAAATTCCAGTATTGGGGTTTCAAGTCAATGTTAATGGGTGGAAGTTTGGTGTGATGAACAGAGTTTAATTTGGCTCCACTGTGCTTCTGTAATGTGATAAAATCTATGATTAGTGGATCATTTTCTAGTGGAAGGTGTCCCTGCCCTCAGTAGGGGGTGGAATGTGATGATCTTTAAGGTCCCTTCCTACCCAAATGAGGCTGTGATCCTGTGATTATTAGAATATTTTACATTCTCACAGGAACCCTGCCTCAGTTATGGCACTGAGAGGTGAAATCAGGAGTATGCAACAGGTCAGGCACTGCCTGCAGGGCTCCAGGCTCAGCTGTTACAGAACCTGTGAACGTGTCAGAAAATGCAGAAAGAGCAAGAATTTTGTCAGGGTAAATCAGTTGAATGCTGCAGGTCTGGCTGCTTCTGCAAAGGAGTTCCCACATGCCAGGTCCCTGCAAACAGCTCTAATTGGTTACTACATGAATGTTCCTTAAGATGTTGCTGTCTGATATTGTGATAATTTCCTGAGATAGTGAACATTAAAGCTGCAATAATGTATTGCACTGTTAGGTATCTGCAGACTGCAGAAAAGAGATCTCTATTGCTATGAAATGGAGATCCCAATTCTGTACAAACTTGTGATTTAAATGTATTGCAGTTCTGTGTCAGGGCTGCAAAACACAACAATAAATCCATCTTCATCTCCCAGCAGTGTCACTAAGATTATTATTAGGGATGTGTTTAGATACATTTCCAGCATTAGGAACTGGAGTCTCCAGGGCAACAATTTGAGATGTATAAATATGAATAATTCAGAAGAATGATATCTATATATTTATATTTGGCTTGGTTTGGAGGGCCCCAGACTGGCTGAAATAATCAAGATGTGGCCTAGTGGGTGCCAGTTTAAAGAATAATCCCTTCAGCCATTGGCTGCACTCCAGTTAACACAGCCCAGGAAATTTCTTCCCTGTGGGGGCCCAGTAGTGGCTCAAGGGGGCTTTGCTGTCTGCAAAGACTGTCAAGTTCTTTTCAGAAGCAATACAATGATGAAACTGTGGTAACATTTAAACTGTACCTTCATGTCTGCCTGTACTGCAATGACATTTGTGCAGAGCCCTGACTGCACACTTTCAATTTGAAGTGCCAAAACTGTGGCACTTCCTTGATAAATTCAAGACTTGCATTAACTAGGCAATGGCAATTTTCACTAGGAGGAAATTGTTGAAGGTTCAGGCAAAGCACCAGTTGATAATGATTAATTATACTTGTGGCTTAATTAGTCTTTATACTTGGGGATCAGCATCATCATGTGGCATTATAATTATCACTATTTTTGAAAATACCATGATATTTGTGTCATGCCACAGCATACAAACTCAAAGAACTATAATTCCTCATAGTCTATGATCACTTTTAATCAGGAGGATGCAGGTGTTGCCTAAATGCAGTGGAAAGTTTTTCAGTGGCAATGCAAAAGCCTCCTTTCACAGGGACAAGGTCACTGCATGTGCAGCTATAGCCTGGAGAGCTGAACCAGCCTGAGATAATGCCATGGTTCCTGTAATAATCAGGGTACCTTCATTAAATGCATTACTGAGGCAAATCATCAAACCACCCCAAATGATGCATTCAATTATCTCTATTCTTGTGAAAGCTTTCTCAAGGCTATTCTATCACTGTGAGCCATGGACATCAGGAACAGCCAGGCTGGGGAGCAGAACTCCCCATCCCTCAGAACAGTGGGAGAGAGAAATCCATTAATTATTCCAGTAAGCCTTCAAATCCTTTAGGTTTCAAAAGAGTTTGAACATTTCACATCAATAGCTCTGAAAATAACAGAGATCTGGGGGGAAATCCAAACTGAGTTCCAAAATATTCTTAGGAGAGCTAAAGGCAAACTGATGCTGTGATTTTGGCTTTTCAGTGGAATCAGGCAATGGAATGATGCTCACTCCTGACCTTGTGGGACAAGCCAGGAGAGGACAGGTCAGTGTTTTCCAGGTGTGTTCACAGGGGCTGTGGTTGGAGCTGGCTGGACACAGCCAAGGCCCCCATTCCCACAGGTTGGATATACTGGATTTCTCTGCTCTCACTTCCAGGTAAAACAGTGGCTCAGGTAAGGCGCAGCTCTTGTGACGAGGGAAATATATAAATGGTAGTCCATGAAGGAAGAAATCAAATGGAAATTCAGCTCAGGGAAAAGGGGAATACACTATGAACATCTTCATTATACTTTTACCTCTGGACCTGCCTCTTTTTGAAAGGATTCAAAGCCTGGAGGTTCTCAGCTTTCAGTCTGTGCAAAGTTTTAGTTAATCGGGCTTTTCCCTGTGCATATACCCTACAGAAATCCTTCTCTAAGCTGAGTTCTGAGGGATTGTGTTCTCATGCTTTGAGGAAAGCTCTGGAAGCTATTTCTAACTGTGCACAATGACTTTCTGTTTGATCTTGGTTAATTCACTGAAATCTGTTAAGTGCTTTATATTCTAACAAAAGGGTATTATTTTTCCTGCATTTTTGTTCAGTATCATTATTAATATCTACTCATTGCTCTGAGTTATTTATAGTGCTCAGTTCATGTTTAATTTCGATAGTGATACCCTCAGCTGAAAGGAGAAATAGAAGTGTAAATTGCACTGTCTTGTACTTCTCTGACACGGTAATAATATCCCCAGCCAAGAACAGGTAACTGAAGAGGTTTGATTTTCTGATGAGAGTCTCTATTGTAATTCATGTCTTCAATATTTCAACTGTATTGTGCTCATAGTTGTAGGACTTGTTTCCTCAGACCAAAACTACATTCGATCATTGGAAAAGCACAGGAAAAATCCAGGATGCTTAGTCAGAAGTAGGAAAGCATACAGAGAACAAATGCAAATAATTCAGGAGATACCAGCAAAGTGCTACTCTCAAAGCATTGGAGTTGCTCTGTTAAACCTGTTGATTGCAATCCCAACACTGGAAGCAGCTTCCAATGACTGTCTGTTATTAAATATTCCTTAATTGTGGAAAGCTAATAATATGCTTTTTAGTGGAATGTAGAAGTAGCAATATGCACATAAACAATAATGCAGAGTTCATTTTCCATATGGAATCTAAATATTTTAGCAGCTGAGAGCAACACAATATTGGGTATGAAAAGCTTCATCCATAAAAGAGAAAATTAAGATTATATTCACCATCCCCTGCTATGATATTTGTTATGCTATTTCCTATGGGAAAATATGGCCCTACTGAACTTGAGAAAGTTTTATCTCTTTGCTAAAGTATTCATTGCTTTTTGATTTACTTATTTAACTGAAGCTGTAACTGGACTGTCTGGCAAGCTGGCTAAAGAGTTATTCAGTTCATTTTAATCCAGTAAATGGAATTTACATTACATTGCATCTTTTATAATAAAGAGGAATACTAAAGCTTAAGTGGATCTATAATGTTGTATTTAAAGATTTCAAGTTTTTTCTCAGTAATTTCCTTCTCTGGACTTTGCAAGTGTTCAGCACTATGTACAGCAAACTTCCAATCCTTTCTAAACATAATTGACATATTACTTACTGTTTTCGTCTGCATTCAATTGCTCTGTCTATCCTGAACTCAGGTAAACTAATGAATCCTTCTGCTTTTTCATCCTATTGAATGAGGAAAATAAAAGATGTTGAAAAAGAGCACAGAATTAAAGAAGAGAGAAATGAGCAGCAGCTGTTTGGGTTTTATACAAACTACCCAGTCAAAGGAAATACTGAATGCATTTTGCACTTATGGTTTTTATTATGAAATGGATTCAATTCATCACACAACGTAAATGACCTAAATAAATGAAGTAAATAAACTGATAATTTCTCAAAGGAGACACAGCCATCCCAATCCCCTTTTGCTGAAGATCACAGAAAACCTTTCAGCACCTGAACAGAGGAGAGCTCTCAGATTCTTCCCCATAAATCTACATTTTACAGCTGTTTGGTACATGCCTCTAAAGTTGTCACACCACGTGCCCTGCTGGCAGCCCCTGAGGAGCTTCCTCGGTGAGGTCACCTCTGATTAAATGGGGAGCCAATAACCAGGAAATGTGTCCTGTCACTTTTTGCTTCTTTTGAAGCAATTCAGCAGGAAAAACAGGGACATATTAACACCTCTAAGGTTTTTCAAAGGTATTAGCAAGGGCACAGTGAATTATGGCTTGGTTTGAGCCACAGCCCGAGAGTCAGGGGGACACAGCCCATGCCCCCCACCTGGCATGGGAAATGTCAAACACCACAAAACCTCTCGATCACCCACAGCTTGAACAGCCTCCTGGGCCACAAAACCACAAAAACTGAGGGGAATTTTGCTGCTGAACTCGTCCTCTGGAAGAAAATGGGAGAGCTGGAGTAAAAGATCAGCAACCAAAGGAGGCTGCAGAGTTCAGCTCAAGTGCTGGGGCTCTGCACACAAATGGAAGAGCAGCACTGACCCATTTTGGGCTTCTCCCCTCTGTTATTTTCCCTACATTTATGCAGATTGCACCAGCCTAGGCCCATTGGTTTTCAGGAAAATTTCACCAAGAACAGCATTTCACACACGAGAAACTGCAAACTTCAGACTAATTCAGCAAAAAGCAGGAGGAACATGGATATAAAAATATCTTCTAGATAAAGAGATGTACAAATTCAGATTTTCACATCTGCTTCAAAGAATGCTTAACTAACACAAATGGTTGCACTTTACACATCCCCCCCAACTGCAACTGTGGAGAGCTGAGTGTGAACACTGTGTTAGTCCAAATAAATCTGTGGAAAAGGATTAACTACAGACATATTCATTTCTTAAAGCCTGCCATGAACATCTGCTATTTTATTAAGCTTGAACATGGACTTGGAGACTTTAAAAAGAATTTCAATAGAAATATTTCCAGCCAGAGTTTCCCAGACAATGGGACAACTGACAATTAAAGTGGCAGTTCACCCAAGCATGCAGTAAAAACAGACTTTAAAAGAATAATAAATCCTAAAGTTTCATTTTTACTTTGTCCAAGCATGGTGCATACTCACGTTCTGGTTGGTGTACCAGTACAAGGAGGAATCTTTCAGAATAAACCAGTACTTTTTCCATTTCTGGGTGAAATAACCTTTGGCATCCTTTTTCTTCCAGAGCCAGCCCTCGCAGTCGCCGTGGCCCAGGTCCTTGCAGGAAATGCGCCTCCTGCTCATGCTGGAGAGGGAACTCCCTGCAACACCATGGGGAAAACTGCTCCATTTTTCATTCAAAACCCTCCAAGCCAAACCCTCTCCAGACCCAGAATGGAGGATTTGCAAATCTAACAGTGCCCTGCAATTTTGGTTTCCCCGTGAACACAAAATTAGAAGGGCCTGGTTTATGCAACGATTTATTTAATCTCTAGAAGTTCATTCCTCTAAGGGATGCATGTTTTTTTTCTGTTTAGGATGGACAGCATCATTTATTTAGCCTCAGTCAGGAGCTCAGAGTATGACACAATCTGTACACAGATGCAAACAATACTTTTTTCCAGCTATCTTCCCTTTAGCAGCAGAAGCCTTGTCAAACTGTGGGAATTTTTAAACACAGTTTTTATAACCAGTAAAAAGTAAGATTGTTCACTTCCATAACAGTGCCCATGCTTACATGATTTTTATGCTGAAGTGAACAACAATATTTTAACTTTATAGCACCCTGTTAAAGGCACAGCACCAGGAATAGGGTTGTTTTTCTTTTTCTTGGTGTTATTTCAATGAATCCTAATTGAAAGGCTTAGATTGCCTTGGAAATATGAATAAAACCAGGTTTTTGAAAAAATATGGTATAATTTATTTTTCTGAAAAAAAACTCTGTAGGAAATTTCCTTAACATATCTTTTCTGTTCTGTGAAAAATCAAGTTTATGATGCTACAAGAATTACATTTGTCCTACAGCTGTGAAACAGGGAAGAAGTTTAGAGAATATAAACCAGCATCCTTTGCTCTGCAGTGTTCCACAAGCAAGTTCTCATCAATTTGCTCACAGATGCTTCTTACCTTCTTCCTAAAGAAGAGGAAATTTTACCACACACCTAAGCAATATTATAAATTAAATAAAACATTCATTTTGGTATTTTAATTTGGTATTTTCCTTTGTTGCTTACTATCAAATTTAGAAATATTTGAATCAAGCTGAACTTATTATCAGAGAAGGAGCCTCATTTTCTAGTTTCAAAATGTTAACAGAAAGAAGTTACCTTTTGACCATTTTCTGCTTTTTACCCTGAGGGAAGCGTAATGGAATGACTGTAAGGAAAAAAAATAAATAAATGATGAAACACCAGTGCAAGTGACAGCAGTAACATGTAAGAGCTTTCATTCCCTCCCCTCTCCAGGGTTATCACAGAATCAGTGATTACAGGATCTCCCTTCTGTCATTTTTCCCTTAATACTTTCCTCAACATCATAAAGAAAACAACACTATGCTAAATCTGCAAATTATAATCGCTTTAAAAAATATGAATTACAATTGTAATGAAACCATCAAGGATTCTTTGCATGAATAGCTGTGTAGTAGTTTGAAAACTAAACATATAAACTCCCATGAATGAGCTGATACACTGACTAGTATTTGATGTTTGTTGCATCAATGAAATAAATATAAAAATATGTATTCAAAAAGAAATATCCACCACAAACATTTTGTGTAAAATCTTGTGCTCAATGATGTGTCAAAGTCACACTGTTCCCACCACAGAAACAAGTGTTTTGGATTGGTGGTTGACACAGTAAGTCTCAGGAGAAAAAAAAATCTTTTTTCTTTTGTGGCAGCATTAGAAACTGCTACAGATTCTGAAAAAAACCCCAACAAACAAACCCTAAAAACATCTCTTTATTTAAACCTAAAACCAGGGATAGTACTCAAAAAACTGGTAAGGATTTGCCTCTAATGTACAAATGCTTAAGAACCAAAGAAAACAATCAGGTGTAAACAAGACTCCAGCTCTAGAGAGAAAAATGTTTACTTTAAAGGAAAGTAGCAGAGGGAGGAGTGGGTTTGGGCATCCTGTTTGTAACCCTGGTGTGATTTAGCACCTCACCAGTGCAAGGTTTTGTGGGGGCTGCAGGGATCAGCAGCTGCTGACTCCCCAGGGAGCTGGCTTGGAGGGCACTGCTGGGATTTTGTGAGAGATGGGACCACTCAAAGATGTCTCAAAGCACGATTTCTTCTTCTTCTTCTTCTTCTTCTTCTTCTTCTTCTTCTTCTTCTTCCTCTTCTTCTTCTTCTTCCACACTCTCATGAAGGAGTGAGAGCCTCTTCACCTCATTCACCAGATGTTCTTGGTCAGTGGCCACAAGACCACAGGTTACAGGGGTTTTTACAAATTATTTAGTCAATAAAATTCTTCCACAAAAGAATGTTTCTACTTTCATACCAATATTAATTATTTTGTTTCATACATCTTTGCTGCAGTGCAGATTTTCTCGACCAAATATATCATGACACACAAAACTACTTGTTATACTCTAAACTTTATAATGGCTTCTACATATTAACTTTAAAATCTTAAAACTTCCTACAACCTAACTTAATGTCTATTTAAACTTACATTCTTACTTATGATTCTAAGTCTGGAAGTTTTCTCCAAGGCCTCAAGTCAAACCCTGTGTCCGTGAAGCTTGCATTTACAAGGTTTTGAGAGCTTTCTGTGCTTGGAATTCCCACAGGGCATCAGCTCTCTGTGCTCTCCTGACCTCAGCCTGTTCTCCCAGCCAGCCCCAGGACAGGAATGTTCCACAAACCCTGGAAATCCGGGCAGGGAGAGCTCAGTGAGGGAGGGAGCAGCATGCCACTAACTCTGCACATCTCCCCCATTTAACTGCAAATGTGTCTCTTCCTTCAAGAGAAGACAAAGATTAATGCTCCTGTGCTGGAGGAAATGCGGCAAAATACAGAAAATGAAGCAGCAAAACCCTTAGAGAAAGTATCAAATGTGCACAGCAGCTCTGGGGGTTTTTGTTGATGTGTTGCATATCACAGCAGCAATATTGATCTGTCCTGTTGTGTCAGCTGGAGTTCTGTGATGGCTGGGGCTGAAACAATCTGCTCAGTGTTCCTCTTTCCACAGAAATGCATTAGGGCAAAGCAGGTGTGATCCTGAAAAACACTTCACCAAATTTTCCCACAGTTTTAGCTAGAGAAATGTAGCAATGGAGTAAAACCCTATAATGAAATGTGGTTGCATTTAAAGAACTGCAGGACAAATGAAATGCCTAGAGGAGACACTCACCAGAAACTGGTATGCATTATTTAATATAAAAGTTTTAAAAATAATGAAAAAACCAGCACAACAAATCAAAGGACAGTTGAAAATATCTTACTGAAATTAAAAGATCTTTCTTCTAAAGAGCTTAGTTGATTATTCTTCCTGTTTTGTTTATGCCCACATAGAACGTATGCAAAACAAGGAAACCAGAGAAAGTGAAAGGTTTGCAATACCTTGGGAATCAGTAGCTAATTAGCACTGCTAACGTAAAAATTCAAGCTCCACATTCTGAGAGATGAAAGAACCACGATAATATAATTAACTTGGTGGCTAACACTAAGGAAACACAAGTCCAAGTGACCCTGAGTTGCCATGGGAGACAGATGACAGAGAACTCGCTGGGCTGTCAGTGCTTCAATGCTTCTCTCAAAGCCACTCCACAAGGCCAGAGTCAGAGAGTGCACACCCCAGCACCCAAAACCAGCCCAGAGGAAATGGAAAAAAGTGCTAGAATTGAATGGGTGCTACGTGAAGGTAAACTAAAGGAGATCTCAGTGTGATCAGGAGTGCTGTCACAGAAACATGAAATGAAAAGCAGAACTGGTTGGTTCTACCTCCACTGGTTTTAACCTCAGGAGATTTTAGGGAAAACTATTTAGAACGGAGGCATCACAGCCACAGAAGGGCTTGGGTTGGGAGGGACCTTAAAGCTGATCCCATTCCATCCTCTGCCATGGGCAGGAACACCTTCCACAGACCAGGTTGGATCAAGCTCTGTCCAACCTAATCAGTGTAAAAGGTGCTAGGTCAGAATGAAGAACTGACCTTCTACAAATGAAGGTTCTGTTGTTTGTTCTTTGTATGAAATAATGGCAAAATGCTAAATAATAAAACTATTTTTTGTTTTACAGCTATTTTCCATTGAAAATGGAGTACCTTGAAGTTGGTACCACAAAAATATTTGAAAATCTTAATGTCCAATCTCCCTATCATAGTATTGGTACTATTTAAATATTCTAAGAGTTTTAAAACTTTTTCTTTACCGTCAGGGTAAGCCTCCCTCCAGAAGTGCTTTTGAGCCCAATGTGGTGTGTGATGCTCCTCCCCAAACCATCACATACTTCAGCAAGGTTCCTAAACTTAACTGAATTCCTAAGTTCCTAAACTTAACTAAAAGTATTGCAGACACACTGACCTGCTGTGCTTGCAGCAGCCAGTTTCCTCAACATGGAAATTATTCCTAGATTTTTGTTTTCAGCTCTTTCATAACATAGGCAAATGTCAAGGTTTGGGATATCTCAAGTATCTTTTAAAAATATGGCAATGAATTCAACAGTTGAGGAGTTTTTTGCTTATTTAAAGCACATTTATAAATCATTACCTTCCTCATGGATGTGTTTCCTGGATGGTCAATGGCAGAACTTGCATATCTAGGACAGACAGAAGAAAGATGTCAAATAACCCCAGGAAAAAACCCCAAACTGATTACATAGTGCTTACAGACACTGAATTTCTAAATACAACCACAGCATCCTGCAGCACAAAGTTCTGTAAGATTTTGCCACCGGATGCCACAGATACCAAGAACTGACACTTTAAAAAGCAAAAATACTATCTCTGATATAGTGAGTTCTGTAAAGACTGGAGAACAAAGCAGGGCAGCAGCACCAGAGGCTTTTCCTCATCCAGTGCAAACAGTATTTTCCCTGATGGAAATAGGACACAGAATCAGGGTCAGAGTCATCTGATCTGGCACAGAAGTTCTTAAATACACAATTCCCCTTCATGCTCTCAGAGGCAAGGAAAAGGAGAACCCTTAAAAAGTGTGGATACTTTTGTATATGTCATGTAAATAGAAACAGAATGCAGAAATGGGAAAGTGATTGAGGGGAAAAATTAAAAAGGAATAAAAGGGTTGTGGACATTTTTAATATATTGCCAAATTCTGTTGGCCATAATAACAAAAATTGTTTTAAGTCAGCAAGGCAGGAAGTGGCATTTTCTCATTTGAAGATTTCCATTGTTAGGAGAAATCAAATTTACCAGCAGAAACAACTTCTGCATTGTGGGTTAGAAACATCTATAGTCCTGAGGCAAAGGAAATTTCCAGCCTACAGTGAAGGGAAGGAATACATAACACTGGAATTAAATTTTCGAAAGTTAATAGGCGAGACTTCGATGCTGCAAGCTGTCTGTAGGTGACATGGATTGAAGAAAACAGTGAAAAACAAGCAAGTTCAGCTTCAGACATCTGGGGAGGGAATGGAGAGATGCCCAAAATTCTGCTGATTGTGCCATTAGTGCCCCATTTCTGCCCTGTCCCTGACAATGCCATCAATGCTGTTCCATCCTTCTGGGTACTTCCCCCTGATTTCAGGGCTGTTCCTTTTAATCCCACATGGAAAGCATCACTTTTGATGCTTCCACTCTCTTAGGCAATATACAACCTCAGTGATGCATCTGTGGTGGTATTGAAAAAGTCCTTAGCTGAGTTTTATTTGCCTCTGTGCAAGCACAAGAATGGGTCTCCTCACAGTAATCACAGACTCTCAGCAGCAAAAACGCTGTAAAGTGAGGGAAGCAGTCTGGAACTGGTGATGGGAGCAGCTTTTGAAACCTTGGCCAGGATGTCAGGTCAGGATTAGGTGTTCTAGAGTGCAACTAGTGTCATTTTTTCACTAGGGAACAGTTTTCAACAGTCTGCAGGAGGTTTGTTAAAAGATTTTATGTTTATCAAATACCCCTCACCAAATCTAATTATTCCTGAAGTATTCAGGTGTGCAGACCACAGAAGAAGGAAATACTGATCTTTTCTCCTCTCTAAACTAGTACATTTTCTGTATAAAAGTGGCAGAACCAATTTAGACACAGAACCCCCAGTGTGTTCTGGTTGAAATGCTCTGGGTCACATTTGGTTGAGTTATTCCTCAGCTTAATTTTTAGGAAATCTGTTGCTACAGCGAAAAGAGAAAAATGGAAAAGAAGGGGGAAGACATGTAGTGATACAAGTTATAAGCACCTGGACTAATATTTCTCAAATCAATTAAAACAGCTGATCTACTAAATACATATTCATCTATAATTGTGCTTTTGAAACAAACCTCAGGATCTAGAAAAAGACTATACCAATTAAAACAAATAGAAAACAAGGAACAAATCAAACAATTATTTCGGTATGTCTGCAGAAACATTCCTTGCATAAAAAAATATCACATAGAAAAGGCAAAATATTAAGGAAATAACTGCAGAAATTGCATGTATTTATTAATGTAATTAATACAATTTATTAATTAAATTATATTTACATGCTCAGTCTAAAATACTTATTCTACCCTACAATCTCCTCAAATGGATTTCTGAGCTATTCCTATTTGGCAGAAACCTGAAGGACTTAAGCAATGTCTATTGAGACACTGGATGTGCTCTGCCTACCTCACAGGCATATATTGGAATTTCTGTGGATAAAGAGAATTTTTCCATTTATCCATTTTTCAGAACTAATACACACATGTAGCATTTTGGATTCATCTACCTGGTCATATGAATGCATTTTTAATCACCTCATTTGGATCCATGATTTACATTTAGGTTACTAGAACTTCCATCTCTTATATCATATATTCCTGTTACAACAAGGAAATTCTCACTGCAGATTAATTATTGAGTGTTTTGTAGTGAGGTTTGAAATCCCTGGCTCAGGTCTCTGCTCTGGGCTGTTGATGCTTCAAGCAGCTCAGGTGCACCTGTAAATCTCTGCAGTACAGATGAATATGCAATGTTGGCAGCAAAATGTCCAGACTGAAAGTTATTTTTAAAATGTTCATCTCTTCTTATCTCTCCTGCATTAACCACAACCAAAAAAAAAAAAAAGGAATTTCCAATTTCCAAAGAACGCTGCCGTGACTGTGATTAAAATAATCTTTTGCAAAGACAAAATGTGTTATGAGAAAGAACTTGAGCAGTGTTTTCACAGGAAAGCCAAACAAATATTCAGAAGAAGCGTTCGAGTAGCAGCTGTGCCAGGTGTGAATGGTGCAGTTGTTCTGCCTGCCTCCCCTTGCAGGCCTGGCTGCTGAGTGAAGCAGAAATCTGCACCAGGGATGTCACAGCTCCACCACACACCCATGGCAGAACCCACAGGGGTTGAGGCTTCCTGGAAAAAGTTCTGCCCAAGTGAAAGGAAGATCAAAGCCCACAGAGAACCCTGCTAAGCACAGAGTCAGTGTTTGTGGGCAGGAAAGCCCAGCAGTGACTCCTCCTTGGGCGCCTCTTGCCTCCTCCTCATCTCAGCAGCCCCAGCAGGGCAAAGGCTCCTGGCAAACCCGAGAACAACTCAGCTGCTGCTCAGAACAGCAGCTCAGCTTGCCCTCCTAAACCCTCAGTGTGCCCACACATCCAGGGATTCCAGCTCCAGCTGCAGGCTGCAGCTCCCTAAACCACAAGTGCTGCTCAGAAGGTCCCGACTTCCACGATGAGAGCTCAGGTTTGCCAGGCAGCCGGGGCAGGGGTGCGGGTTGGAGCAGCCTGCACTGGGGCTGCTGCTGCTGCATGCCCTGTGCACAGAGCTGGGCCAGGCCTGAGCTGCTCAGGTGCCAGGAGCTTGAAGAACCCAGAGTTGTAAGGCAGAGATCCCTCACTTCTGCTCTGCTCCAGGCTGAGCTGCCAGGCATCCTCATCAAATGAGCTGAAGAAGCTCCTGCAGCCTCATCGCTCTCACCGAGCTGCTGGAGCTCCCAGCACGTGTTCCCTGCAGCCTGTGGGACCTTCTACTACACACAAGAAACAACTTCCTTCTCCTTGGCTTTTTTAAAACAAAGGATGCAATAATAAATATCACAGACCTCTACAGGTCCCTGGATGTTAAAAATCCCAGAGTCACAGAATGGTTTGGGTTGGAAGGAACCTTAAAGGCCATCCCATTCCATGCCCTGCCATGGGCAGGGACACCTTGCACTATCCCAGGGTGCTCCAAACCCCATCCAGCCTGGCCTTGAACACTTCCAGGGATCCAGGGAGAGTCACAGCTTCTCTGTGCACCCTGTGCCAGGGTTTCACCACCCTCCCAGGGAAGAATTTCTGTATATTCAACCTATATTTCCCCTCTTTCAGTTACTGAAGATAATGGTATTTCACCCAAATAGGTCAATCTCAGTTTTTCTCCTGGTACTGAAAGCCTCACTCTAGGGGCTAAATATCTGAAAAATGGTTTTGCTGTTAAAAATGAAATATCTGAAAAATGATTTTGCTGTTATTTTGGTTTAAGCTGTTTAAATCACTTTAAATATTGTTAGGAATGTGATATAATTCTGACTCTTGAAATATTTTTCAGCATATGGACAAGATATAATATAGTCATGTTTTGGGCCCAAAATCTAAAATGTGTGGAAGAAGGATTTTTCTGTAAAAGAATATGAAAGCATAGCCTTTTGCTATGAAGGTTTGCCAAAATTTCATCAAGTCATATGTCCCTGGAAAGTATCTCTTGGCAGATGCCCTGTCCTGTCCACCAGGGATGTTCCATCTGGATTGCAATGTCCCTGCCAAACAGAGCATGTGCAGCCCACTGGGAAAAATCAGGTGCCCTTTGCTCTGGGAGGAACAAAATTCCTCCGAAGGGAAAAAGAAAAACTCCTCTGCAGCTCTTGCTTGTGGCTGCACGAAAATGTGGGTGTGGAGAAGGAAATGAAAAGGGTGAGACACGTGGCTGTTTCTGGGAAGGGACCTGGGTTTCCTTCTGATGCAGAAAAGTCAGGCAGGAAGGACTCAAGGGAGGGCACAGCCAGACTGAGAAAGAGGAGAAACAAGTGGCAGAGACTAGGACAAAAGAACCTGTAAAGAGGTTGGGAGACTAAATGAAAACAGTCAGATTTACAGGGAACAGTAGGTTTTCAAGAATCAGGTGAAAGAGGTAAAGGCAAAAGGTGAAATGAAGCTGTTACTTCAAAAGAAAGAAAGAATAACCCATTTTCCCCCAGGTAAGCCTGGACAGGAGGGGTGCTGTGAAGTGGAACAAAATATTAACATTGAAATATGAATATGTTTAACCTCCTGTAAAAGCAAACCCCCACACTTAGCTGAGGTGATGAACTGCTGGCACTGGAGAGACAGGACTGTCTGTTGTCAGATGAGGTGGAATTTTGTCTGTACCTCACTTGAATCTCTGCTAACAGTGCTGCTCCATTTGGTTAAAAGCCATTTTAACCATACTCAGCACACCCAGGGGAATGGTCACCACTACAGCTGCCTTTCAACTGCACTGGGATGTTTAAAACACATATAAGGAGGTAAAAATGCTGTCAGCCCTGAAAAATCAAGCATGAGGTTGTCAGCAGCTGATAGGGCTGCACCTCAGACTTTTAGCTGTAATTCTGGGATGTTTATAGCAGATGAAAATCCTTTAGATTGGTCAAAGCACTCTAAATCTAATTAATTATTCAGCTTCTTAAATAGGTTTAGGCCATATACAGGATGAAAAAACAGAAAAGAATAATTATCATAGATTACAACTGAACTTAATTAGAATATATGATGATACAAAGTAGCTGTTGCTTCAAACATTCTGTTACTGAGACGTTTAGATGAAATATGAATGTGAAGATACTTCACTAGATAAACAGCAAAGAAATGAAAGACAAAATCACTGTTTTCTTCATTAGAATAAATTGATTCAATTCAGACCTAAAGGCCAAACTGAAGATCCCATTCTTCATGTCTATCTACTGCAAACCAGAAATATAAGCAGTAATTTTGTACAGACTAAATTAAATGTAGATGTTCATTGAAACATTCTGCCTGTTGGTTACAAAATCGTGTTAGACATACATTATGTTTTTCATCCTCAGAGTCTGAAACACTGAATTTCAAAAGTTAAAGAGTAGATTGGGCAACAGAACAGCATAATTTTCCCCCTCCACAAATATTTTATAGACTTTTATCTGAAGAATTTTTTAAACCTGTGGAAATTATGTTTGATGTTGGCAAATGAACGTTTACTAAATGATATCAGCACTGATATCTCTAAACCCTGAAAATGTATTCCTCAAATACTGCAACAACGTTTCCAATAGTAAAGAAAGGCATTTAATTCACAAATATAACTGTATCTATATTTAAATATGGAACAACAGAAGTAATTACCTTTCAGTATCTCCACTGACTGTATCCCCTGCTCTCTGTAGAAGAAAAATGAAGAGCATTAAGCACGACAAAACACCAGACTTCCTTGGTGCTCTGAGCACAGTGAAACAAGTGACAGAGGTAAACCACAGTCATTCTGCAACTCTAAAGCAAAGGAAATGGAACACTGTTTCAATTTCCAGCTAAGTTATTTTAAAATTAAGATCATGCTTAAACCAACTTGCATCTGCACTTATAAACTAACTTCAGATGCTGTGTAATTGTGATTAAAGCTCTTTAAAATAAGGGAGCTAAAGTTTGTTCGAATGTTGGCAAAGTGCAATATTTGCAATATTTGAAGGGGGGTTTAAATGCAAAGAAAAAATATTACAATTTAGAATACAGAAAGACAAACTTTCTCTGACATCATTCTTACACAGCTTTAAATAACTTGATTTACCACACTGGTTATTCCTCTGAGGTTTGGAAATGAACCTGTCCTCAAGGAGTAAATAGCAGCTGACTTGGGGTTAAAAATATAACCTTCAGACAATTTAAGTTACTTTAAGTTTTATGATGGAGGATTATTCCCAAAGCTAAAAATTGAAATTCACAAAAAATGAAATTACAGCCCCCCTCAAATAGGTTGTAAAATTCACATGTATTTGTTTATAAATGCAGAAATCTGCTCTTGAAAAATTTTGACTTTCTGAATAACCAAATAGGAAACTGATAATTTTAGTAAGTGCTTTAATGCCACTACTTGAGGCCTGCAGCAGATGTTTGATCACAGATAATTCTGAATCACAGATGAGTTCAGAGCACAGGATCAGAAGGGACAGGAAGTTTGCTGGGGCTGTGGCACCTCAGGGCTCTGCACAGGAACATTTTTGCAGCAGAGTTCCTAAGGCAGCTCCAAAACCTGCAGGGGACGAACACATTTTGCCACCTCCTCCTTCAAGAAGTCTCCCTTGCCCCTGGGGAGCCCAGTGCAGAACCAGTTATCAGCTTTTACAGTGCTTCAGCTCAAATATTCCAGCAGATGTGAGCGGCAAAGATGATCCCACTCAAATAAGAGGCCTTATCTGATGAAAAATAATGAAATGGTGCCCTTGCACTAAAAGCAGGGAGCTCTGTGCCATTCCTTGTTGAAACCAAGCAAAAGCAGGAGCTCCCACTGTGTTGGAGTACAAAAAACCCCAACAGGCTTTCCTGAGAGCCATAAATGCCTCAGTTCTTCTCAGAGTATGCTGAAATGCAGCCTAGAGAACTTACAAAAAATTGAAAATACCCTGTAGAAATACCCACATTTTCTCAAAGCAGACTGGAAGGGTTAATAGCACGCAGCTAAAGCAAAATAGCTGCTTGAGAGATGTTGTTCTGCTGCTGCAAATGCACTGCCAAATACAAATGAACCAGTCTGAGCATCCCTGGAAATACTGGGGACAGTCCAGGAAAAAATTGTGTGGCCAAGCGAGCAAAAGAACTTTGACAGCAGCACTACCCATGCTACTGTTATAAAAATAGAATTTATTCCTACCAGAAGGCCTAAAGCTTGCCTTCTCTTATCCCTCTGACTTCTAAGGTTTCTATTTTTAGCAACTAAAAGTGGGACTACTAATTCAGGCAGAGCTTCCCATTCTGTTTCTTAATTTCCTTTTCCACAAATGCTCCCGAAGTAAAAGCAAAGTGTTTCCAAATCAGGGTTTATTCCCTCTTTCCCTAATGGGACCCATCCCACGCTCTCTTCCCTGACAAAGCTGAAATAAATCTCCCTCATCCTGCTCTGGCTGCTCTTTCCAGCACCTGAATAACAAATTTTCACTGCTATAAGAACTCAGTTATTTATTTCCTTCCAAGGAAATGCACAAAAACCACACGTGATCACCTTGGATTGTGGCTTCCAGATTTCCTTTGATCAGATATATTTCATAAACAATTATTACTGTGATGTGAACTTGCATATATTAGGCTGAAAAAAAGACTTACTAGAGAGAAATTTGCTTCTGATAATAAAACACATTTTTCTAGAGGTCAGTCTTTCAACATCACAAATTTTTCTCCATTACCAAGCATTAATTTCCAAAGATATTGAATAATGTGATCTCATTAACTGAAGCACAGTCTGTAGCAGGGAAATTTAAAAAGACTCTATAACAGTGTGAAAAAGAAAAATATGGTTTAACCATTGAACAGCTCATAGATTATTGTAACTGATTATTAATTACTGTGATTTAGAAAAGAGCAAAGAATATCTATATAAATACAGAGAGAAAATTGTTGATATTAGCACTTGAAACATAAAAACCATAATTATACCATTTTAAGATTTTATCAATAATTAATTTATTAGAAGAAAAATCTCAGCTCCTGACCAACTCATCACTAACATGGAGATTATTACCAGGATTTATGTGTGGACACTCAGGATTACTACAGACCTTTGTCACATATTTATCATCTTTTATTTGAGTGATTTTCTCCCCAAAGAAGCTCTCTTGGGAGAACAATTTTGTTGCCAGCTTGAAATACTAACCTTTATAAAGGATTTCTGATACTATACATGGAAACACCCACACTCTGGCATTTCTAGAAATGTCTATCTATAGCTAAAATTAATTTTCCTGTGTAACTGTAATTGCATGCAGAAACAATGCTGACAAGGGCTTACATGTGAAAGGCCTCTACCTGCACTTTTAGCAAGCTTACATATAATTCTTTTTTGAGCAGTTACTTCTTACCAGTTTGTGACATTTGAAAAAAATGAAAAAATAAAAAACTGCCTTTTCCTAGTTCCCAAACTAAAACTTTACTTCATCTTACTACAAGGCCACTTTCATGAGTAGCAGACATGTGGGAGGCTCAGGAGGCACAAGTCTTGTCATGCTGTCAGAGACTATAAAGCACAAATTCTGTGAAATTCAGGTCACTGGCACCTATCTGCCTTCTTTAGTCAGCTCCACTTTTCTGGAGCTCCAGGGATTCCCATGGATCTGCTTCTGCCTTGCACAAGTGGAGATGAAAGGACAAAAAGGTCTCTGTGGTCCCACAGGCAGATCTGAGGCTTCTCTCCCAAAGGAAATCCTGTAGAAAGTCCCATTTACCTGAAACTTCTATAAATAACTTATAACAAAAAAAAATAAAAATTGTTCCTTTGAATCAGAATCTCTTCTCCTAAGTCAAGAAATCAGATAAACCACTGAGAACAAAAGAACCCCGAGCTGCAGAGATTGTGTGAAAATATTCCACACTCATTAATTACTTGCTTCCTAAAGCAAGAGACAGGAATAGTTGGTAATGAGATTAGAATAGTTTCATAATTTGTGTTACTAACCTCAGTGGCCAAATTAAAGATATTTGTTCCATCTGCATATATCATTTATTGAGAAGCATATATCACATGCTTCTTTATACTACTGTTCTTCCACTCTTCTACACTCAGATACTGAATTATTACTAATAAAAGCAAAAAAAAAAAAAAGTATTTCTTCTGCTGCTTCTTTAACTCAAACATTTATTATCCTGAAGATTTCTCTGTATCATGTTTGTCCAAAACCAATCAAACAGTGGCCTTGTTACGAGGGGCTTTACTTATCTCTCTACCTCAGAGAGCTGAAGCTCTCACCCATTGAATCTGCTTTCAAATTATCATGCTGAGCTAAAAATAAAAGCGAGGTTTTCATTCCACTCAGAGAGATAAAAGAGACAGGAAATCACTCAGTGTAATCTACATCCATGTACAGTTTGAGGCACTCAGATCTGTGCTGAAGAAAAAACAGAGGGCAGGTGAGAAATGAACTGAAGGCAGAGGGGAGATCCACTGGAGTCTGTAATTATGGGGTGATGATGAGCATTGTCAGCACATGCTGGGGAGCAGGGGGAGCAGCCAAAGGAGAGGTCAGGAAAAAGTCAAATCCTTCCCCTTCCTTCTCCTCACTTCTCCCATTCCCACAGGAACAGGTTACCTGTGGCCCTGCCCTTTCTGCCACAAAATGCTCCAGTCCTCCAGAACCCCTTCCTTGTTCTCTCCTGGGGAGGGGGAGCAGGACAGGGAGCGAGGCTGAGCCACTGAGTAGAGAGAAAAAATCAGGAGTCCCCAAAATCTTCCCACTGGATTCTTACACGTTGATCCTTTCAGCAGCAGGACATGATATTTGTGTGATAAGGGAGAGATTTCTATTTGGTGCATCTTCTGGAGGATAAATATGGCAATTATCATCGCAATAATATCAGTTGTAACTAATATTCATTAACAAATAGCTGTTAAATTTGGCTTTATATATATATATATATATATATAAACTGGGTTTTTTTTGGTAGCCTGGCAAAACAATAAAAACAAGGCATAAATTCATTTGCTAAAATAATACAGTGCAATTGAACTCAGTTGTGTTGAGGCTCTCTGGAGTCAGAGGACTCCAGAATGTTTTACAAATGGCAGTTTCCCCATGAAGTCACAGCAGGTTAATGAATGCTTCATTTGCTGGCTTGCATTGGTAGTTTGTAGTGGTTTGTTTGGAGACTGCAGAACATCATCTTTTAAATATGCTCTAATAGAGCAAAATTACTTCTGAAAACACTGCAGATGTTTGGATAAAGGCAGCCTCATATTTGTTTTGTGCAAAGTGTCCTGATAGAACTACAAATACAAGGAATTCCAGGCCAACCAGGCAGCCTGAACTTTTGGGAGCAGCAAGAATGAGCCCAGGGCTGAATCTGCAAGCACATCCATCCTAACCAGGCTGTTCCAAACAAAATCCCAGCCCCTCTCCTGAGCTTCTGCAAGGGGCTGCTTCTTCCAGAAATCAAGGACAGCCTGAGTTCTGGGTTAATGCTGATTTAGTATTTTTTTTCCTTTTTTTTCCAAGTTTTTTTTCTTTTTCTGGATCCAAGCCAGTTATGAAGTTCTTGAGTACTGAACGAATGAGGAAACCTAAAGACTGATGACATTATTGTTAAAAAGAACCTTTCTTAACATTTTATTTCCCTTTCACTGTAAAATACCTTTCTAAAATACCTTTTTAAAATACTGTTTTCCCCTTTGAGCTGTTTATAGCTTAATGAAGAGTGTAATTTAGAAAGTCAGGTCTGAACAGAACTCTAATGAAATACATTATTGGACATTGCTTCTCAAGGATCCATCTTCAAGTATGAGGGAGACACTTGACAGCTCAAGGCTTCATGTGCACTGCCCCAAAGAAAAATAATATTATTTTGTATCAGTACAACTGGGCAGACTCATTTGGAAGCTACAGAAGCCAGAAATATATTGGCTTCTCTGAGAAGCCAGAACCCACACAACCATCCTCAGAGTGATTTCCCAGCATAACTGCAAGGTAGGGAAAGAAGGTTTCCCATATTACAGATACTTAAATAAAAAGCAAAGACAGAATTTATTCAGCAATTCAGAAAGGAAATAAAACTCTGAAGAAAGTAATGCTCATCCCTGACAGCAGAGTTTTGTTTCTTTCTGCAAGAGCAGGAAGGAATAAATAAAACATGAGCACTTTTCTTGCAAAATTGGCAATAAAAGGCTCCTCCTTCAGTCAGTGGAGCTGAATACGTGTGATTCTCCCAGACTATCTTAATTATTCTACTTATCAGAGCAGCACTCAGACTGCCTGTCATCCCAAAAAAGCATCTGGAACATCTGGCACATCCCAGCATGCAGCCATTACACAACACCCAGATTTACATTGGTTTTGCACAGGTTTTAATTCTCAGCATGTACCATTAAACTTGGTATCGTTTGTCAAGCTGCCTCTGCAGCTCCAGGAACAGTTAAAGAGCATTTCCATCCCCCTGTGCCACAGGGATGAGTTCCCAACTTCCTGGGATCAGCAAGAAGGGAACAAAAAGCAAGTTAAGCAAGTGCTGAGTAACAATGACCAACCCTAAAACACCATCATGCTTCAAATTATCTTTAAAATAAAAAAGTGACTTCTGGTCTGGCACTCTCAATGAATACTCTAAAGCAGCCATTATTTCTGCTTTACTGTGAAGGGAACATTGAAATGAAATAATTGATCTTAAAACTCATTAAAAATTAAGTCTTTTCAACACACTGAATTCTAATTCACACAAAAAAAATTAGAAATTCAAATCTATTCTCCAGTTTTTTAATATATGGTACTACAAAGCAAAAGATCCAATTATTTTGTAGATAATAGGCCCAGAACATTTATCAGCAAGTAAAAGCAGATGAGAGATCATTATCCAATTGGAGAATTTGACGTGGTAACCAGCAAATTGAATTTCAGAGCTTCAGAAAGTCATGCAAGTCTGAGGCAATAAAACCAGAGTTGAACACCGTGTGGGTTTCCAGACTGGATCTGGAATGAGAATTTCAATATTCTCTTTTTAGATGGAATCTGATTGCCACAGAGCAAAAAGGAGCTGAGCAGAAGGATTGGTACAGCTTTCTATAACTTTCTGTAAAATCCTGAAGATTTTTCAAGATTTTTTTGTGTTTTGTTTTATGGTCAGAAACGCAAAATGAAAAATTTCTCAGGTACATCTGGTCTGCTGAGCTGGAGTCCTGTATGATAAATTAATGTTCTGCAGAATGAGATCTGGTAATACAAAATAAAATCCTGGTCAGGTTTTAACTCTATCCTTGTAAGCCCAAATTTAGGCTCAACCTGGTAAATGATGTCACTTCAGAAGTGAAGCATTGGTAAACATGGAAAGTCATGTTCCAAGAGATACTCTATTAATTAATAATTATTTATAACAGCCTTGCTAATTGTAATTGACTCTTGCTTAGGTTCTGTGACATTGCATATCAATTAAATTAGAGTTACAAATATATCCTGGAAGGGGGCAGTGTTTCTTGACAGGAATATTTTACTGCAACATGGCTTCATGCATCATTTTATATCCTGGGCATGCTGCCAATATTGCATTACCTAAATATCCATTTTATATAGGAACTCTGCATCCTCCCAGCAACTTATGAAATCAGGCTAATTGTTTAATTTTAGGTTCCAAATCAACATTCCTTCCAAAGCATTAATCTAGTGGTGAATCTCTGCAATTACCAATTTTGCAAAACTTCTTATGTCTGGTAATTTAAACTACTGTTAAGTAAGGGCCTTTTTGTATTTTTTTGCTACATATTTATGTAAGTGCTTAGAAAATTAAGCAATGGCTAAGTGATGCTCAATTCCTCCTTCCATCAAGCCATCCTTGTTTGATTACAAAACATTATCACCTTCCCTTCACTAAAGATGATGAAAATCCTATTTATCATCTCCATTTCCCAAAGCATTTATCTGGGCTGAAATTTTGATCTATATCCAGAAACTGTAGTGGGCATGTGTTAAAGGGAGAGGATTTAATGGAAATGTGATCCCAACAGTTCTGCACTTTTGCCTTTCATTGAAAAACACCGAGCAAAAGTAAAAAGAAAAAGCGAAACCAGTTTTGTCAACTTTTCTAATACAAATGCAGCAAAAGCTGCTTTAACATGATTTGGTCTTATTCAAAAAGGTTTATATATGAAAATGCTGGTAACACCTTTAGATATCAAGGAAATGAGCTGACCTACTTAAAACTTAAATTTATATCTAAGAACACAACAACTCTCTGTTACTTTTCCTTTTTGCTATCAAGCTGCCATGAAATATTCTTTGATACTTCACATTTTTGTTCTGGGTAGCTCTCTTTCAAGATAAATATGCCCATTTCTTTTTGCTTGGCTTTTCAGAATTCTTTCAGTATTCCAAGTGGAAAGACTTTAATGTGAATGATTCTGTGCTGCCAAGAACCCACAAAATCTGTGTCAGCAACTCTGGGTATTTGTTGACTCAGTTCCTCTTGTATATTTATAAGGCTGTTGACAAAGTGCCTCAGATATTCTGATTCCTGTGATTATCTCCTGAAGGACTGCAAAGGTCTCTTCTAATGCTGCTGCAAAAATTTATGGCGATAAAAGAATTAATACTGCTCTGTCAGTCCATGAATTATCATTTTACCTGTGCCCTCCCCTGTAATCACTGCCCATGAAACAGAGCTTGTGAACAGGGACTGCACTGACTTTTAGGGTGGACCAACCACTCCATGTGCAGTTGTCTCTTTCCAGGATAATTCCTGTTTTCCAGTTTCCTTCTTTCCCTTCAGACCCTTCAGAGTTAACATTTTATGTCATTTGGGCGTTTTTAAATATTTACTTTATTATCATACAATATCATACTGCTAATTTATCGTGTCTGTTCAATTAGTTGCATGATGGTGTGGAAATCATACAAGAAAATACAACTCCAGTCCCAAAATCAAGGGTGGAATTTGCATCTTACCCTAAACGACCCATTTCCTTCTCTTCAAAACTTAGGTGAGCCAACAGATCATCGACAGAATTCCAAAAACTGATTGAAACCAGCTGATTCATCTACCAAGTTATGAAATATTGCTGGGGTTTGTTGCAGCGTTGTATAATAATTTTCACACTCATCCTAATAAATTGCCTGCTGATTTTCTCTCCAGGTTTGAAATCCTTTGCTTTGACTTTGTGATACTGATAATCTCTGTCAGAGAGATTGAAATCCACAATTTAAATAAATACATTTAAATAAACAGTAACTCCATTAAACTCATCTGTTTTTACAAGACACAGTAATCAAAGCGGAAATACAAAAGCTTATAAATTAATGTAAAATAAATAATTTTCAGAGGCTGAGTGCAGGATCCTTATGAACTTCCAGAGATAAAACAGTCTAATTAAACTAAACTCAGTGAGACTGAGTAATTAAGAGCACAATTTTATTAAAGCATCTGACAGCAAATGATTCTTGCCTTGTGTTTTGCTGTTCTGTCCTGACTTTTATGAGAAATCTGTCGTGATACCAACATTGAAAAAGTGACTTTTACAAGAAACTCGTCATGGCACCATCACTGAGCAGCCCTTCTCAGACTGGGAAAGCCAGCATGCAGCCACGAAGCAGGAGATTTTATGCCTGGCTCAGTGCTCAGAGGAGAACACCTGGGCGTTCTGCGCGTTTGCTGGGCACTCACGTGGTAAAGAGGAACGGTGTTGTTCTCTGCCATGGAGAAGCTGAGCACGTCCTGCTGCCCTGGCTCCAGCCTGATGCTGGAGGCCAGCACAGAGGGGCTGATGGGGTAGCTGGGGTTCCCTGGGGGTTTGCCCTTTTTCCTGGACCTCCGGCCCGTGTCCCTTTTGTTGTCCTTCTGCGCCAGAGGCTCCTCCTGGATCACCAGGATCTTGTCGTCGCTCAGGTACCGCAGCAGCGAGTTCTCAGAGTCAGTGGTTGGAGGGGAAGGAAGGCAAAAAGAAACATTAGGAAGAGGAAACGAGCAGAGAACCATTTTAGCTGGCCAGAGACCATGACTTGGTCCTGTTAAACTGGAAAAAGCCGTGTGAATGTCGAGGGAATTGTAACCTCTCACTGCCAGTTGCCATCTGGTGGCAGAGCATAAAGCCAATTTTACATCCTATTTCATCCTTTCAGCAGAAAGATGTCCTTAGAACACAACAAAAGATGATTTTAGCAATCTATTAGCAGAAGACAGTCCATGAACCTTAATTCCTAGGCCTTGCACTTTGCCCCCCAGCAGCAGAGGCTGGCTCGAGGTTGGGCAGTTTGTTTGTCTCCACAGGAGAGTGCCTGTATAGATCCATTGCTGTTTAACACCTTAGGCTTTATTGTTTTCAGTGATCTCCTGGTCTTTTTTGACTGTGTTTTCATACAAATATCAGGGAATCTCAAAAAGTGGAACATGAATGGCACCTGAGAGAGCATTGTCTGTATGGCAATGGGTCTTCTTCACACTGAATTCTAATTCACACATACTGACACCAGGGGTGGTGAAAGAAACACTGAAAATGTTAAAGGATTGTATCAGGGAGTGTCTCTGGGACCATTCCAGACACCAGGATTGTAATTTCAAGGAATCTGACAAACTGGAATAATGGCTTTAAGGAGAAGTGCAGCATACTTGGGCACAGTTTCAAAACGGGAGCTGGCCAGGCAACAAGTCTGTTACTGTCTGTAAGAGTGAAATATGAGCTAAACACACATCAACAGATTTGGAATAAATCAGAAAATACTTGTGTCTTAAATAAAAGTTATTTGTTCATGGAATGGAAGTTTACTGAAAAAGGTAGTTTAAAATCCTGTATTGATCTTCAAGAAAATCAATTTTTGTTCACCTTTTTAGGAGCCAAATTGAACTCCTCTCAACTTCCAGACCATGCCTAAAAGATTCTAAAAAAAATAGAATTCAAGAATCTTCAACAATCGATGTCCCAATAAATATGGTTGTATATCTGAAGACTATTCTTTTGAATTATATGATTTCTTTTTGCCAGACAAAATAAAGGAAAAAAGAAACTGTGCAATCACTTTTCTTTCTTGCAAAGTCCATAATTCCCACTGGGATCAATGGAAGTTTATGTGATTAGAACTACTGGTCTGAACACTGACAGTACAATTGCTGACTCCTGTTTCAAATTTTAATTCATACTGATGAAAATGTTCTCAAAGGATGCTATCTTACATCTGTAACATCACCTACTGTTTTCTAGAGCTGTGCAGATTTAGAACTGATTGCTTTTAACTCAAAGCTGAGCCTTCAAAGTACTTTTCCCCTTGATGTTTATATTTCTTTATACTAGAATTAAATTCTTCCTAGCAATACAAATTTTTCATTTTCAGAAATAGAAACAGAAAAGAACAGACACTAAACAGGCTCTTTTATATCCTCTGTGACACTCAAAAAAAGAAGAGTTTTTTTTTTTCCTGGGATGCTCCTTCAGCACCACAGAAAAAACATCTTGGAGAACAGCAGAGAAAAAAAAATACTCACCTCTGCTTCCCCTCTTGTACATGTTCTGCTCTTTGGACTCCCCTATCCAGCTGTACTCAGTAGGCATCGAAACTGGCCTCAAATCTCCTGCAAACAAGGCAAGGAAAACCAATGTAAGGTTTGAAGCCTGGGAATGGCAGGCTGTAGGGTCAGTAATGCCTATGAATTCCAGGTGTGACACAGCCCCTCAGAGCAGTCCAAAATTAGAGCCGTGGCCTTCAGGATCAGTGGGCACAGAGCCTCCTCTTCATCACCCTGACCCCAAGGGAAGGTGACATTTTCTTCAGCTTTGGTGAAATTCCTTGTAAATGTAAAGCAGATTACAAATTTATTTGAAAAGTCTGCTCTGTATAAACTTGCTCACCCATTAAACAAGTGTTGGGAATAAAGCGGATGAAAATTCCGTAGGAAAAGCAGAGAGAGAATTCATACAGATACAACACAGATTGTCAGAGAAACATAAACCCCTCCCTGACCTGGGAAATCACATAGGGAGAAATGAGGGGATCTCATTTCAAGGAACATTAATTTCCACTGGCTCAGAAGGAAAACCTGGAGCACAGTTTGGTGACAAGAGCCAGCAAAGAAGATTCAGCCCCTGGGGTTTTAATCAATGGGATTTCAAGGCACTGTGGCAGTGAGATCCTGATGTGCCCAAGCCATTCCCTCCTGCAGCATCAGAACAAGCAGGGCCCCAAACCAGGAACAGCCCCAGATCTTCTGAAAATTGCAGGGGTGATATTTGGAGTACTGAGATTTTCCCATATTACACTTTTGTGGACACTATCAAATTTAGTGTATAAATAATCCTATTGAAAAATACGTAGTTTCATTTTCTGCCTCACAGCTGAGACTACCTTTAACTACAAATGTAGGATTCAACTCCTAATCCTTAGAAGAACAATATCAATTAAGAAAAAAAAAAATCAATACATCGAAAAAAAATCACTAGTACAAAAATGATAGAAAAACAAGATTATAAATTAACAAAAAAAAAAAGAAAATAGGAAGGCACAAAGCAGGTGAAGATCAACATAACAAAACTGAGCAGTTTTTCTGTAAAGAAAGGAAAGAGCTGAAGCTCTGAAATGATTTATACACAAATACAGATACCACAGCACGAGAGACATCAAAAATAGAAATTTAGGACAGGAATCACACAAGGCAAATGAATGAGTGATTTTGTAAACTGCTTATTTCACTTCCAAGTCCTTTCCCAATGAAAAGTAACCTATAAATTCTATTGACATTGCAGTTTGGATATTTTTCTGAGGAGCAGAAAATTGTTGTGTATAAGGATACCAGAATAAAGTGAAAGAAAAAGAATATTTATGGTATTTCTGCCTCTAACACATAAATGGAAGAGGTTTGATATGCATTGTTACAAGAGCAATTTAGACCAGAGCATTTTAGAGTCAGAAAAATAACAGTGTACAATGTCAAGTAAAACAAAAAATGCACTGCAACTTTGTTAAAAACAAGCTTAATTTTCACAAATACATTGAAAAAAAAAACGGACTTTTTATTTATCTTCTTGGATTTTGCATGTGCTACCAATACCCATCACCTGCCTGAGTGTCCCATCCCCCTGCCAGCTGCACAGGGGACTTATTTCTAACCATGCCTGGAATTCTGGAAAGTCCAGGGCTGGAATTTTGGAGCAGTAGTTTGTGTCAGCCCAAGCAATAATGCAAGTGGCTGCTTGGCCATGAAAGGCTTCAGAAGTTTTATTTCCATTTCCTTGCCCACGGCTCTGTGGTTCCAGCATCAGTTTATTGGAGCTGTCATAAAGCCTGTCTTTTTGCTGAAAGACACATTGTCACTTTGGTGATTGATGTCACCTCTCAGTCAGAAAGTACAAAACCTTCCACTACAGTGGAACATCATTTGTATGTCTGTTAATCAACAGATTAATTAAGTCTGTAGTTTTAAAAAAAATCTGCTTTAGCAGTCGTTTTTGAGAGAAAGGTGCATTTCAGGGACTTTAAATCCAAACTCCTTCTGGATTTCAATCAGAATTGTCCATTATAGACAAAAAAAATCTTGTGTACCCCTGGGATCAGGAAGAGAGCGCAGTATTGTGAGTCACGATGCAGCAAGAATTTATGAAAGCAAACCAAATACATCTGGCTCCAGTTTTAATCACAGCCAAGATTTCTCTTTATCTTTCATTCTAATTTTCTTTTAAAATGATGTCACTTCACAAGAAGATAAAGAGTGAACATTACTGGTCTTAAGATGGAATCCTATTCTTCAGCGTCACAGCTCTTTCAAGCATCAAGCAGATGACTGAAGCAGTTACTAAAAATATCCTGTCTATAGCAAAGATTTATTAAGATTTCCTACTCTTAGAAGGTTCTGTGTGCATACACACACCATCAAGTCCATTTTACTTGCCATTTTCACCAGAAATCCAGCTGCAATCAGCAAATTACAACAGCAGGGGGGAAGTTCTGTGTAACTGATAAACACAAGATAAATACTTAGAGCAGGAGGAAGAGAAACTGCATTTAAGAACATCCCTGGTAGCAAACCCCACACCAGACTAAGCAGCAGCAGAATCAGTGACTGCAGTCCTTTAAGAGTTTTCTTTTTTCCCCTCACTGTGCTCCCTCTCAGCTGCTGTTGGATCTTCCACCAGAACCACTCCTGGGATTCTCTCCACTGAACTGCAGCAGGATTTTAGTACCTGTGTTCTTCACAGACACATTTTCCTTTTCTGCTCTGAGCTTCTTAGAGGTTTTCCCTTTCCTAAGTTTCAAAGACAAAAGCTTAGGAAGTTGTTGAGGCTTTTTAACAAATGAGAATAAAAGGGTGAATTCACCTCAGAGTAGGTGAATAAAGTACTTATGGAGAGTTTGCCCTATGTAAATGGATATGTATACATATCTCAAAAGATAGCAGCTTCCCAGAGAGAACACAGTGGTCATTGCTCTCTCTGAGGTTCAGAAATAATGCCATTTTCAAAATTGGACATAATTCCAATTTTCAAAAGAAATCTCCCATCTGAAATTTGTAAGCTTTAAAAAGCTGTCCTACTGCCTTGAAAATTAACCCACTGAAAATATATGGACCATACACTGCTGTATTTCAGCAGTATTTTTCTCAAATTCATTAAGCATCAAGCAATTCAGTTTAAACAGAGAAGCAAAAAAATCCTATCAGTTAATTTTCACCTTTTATATAGATCCATATACTCATATAAAAGCACATGTGATTGTACACTCAATAGGGATTTATATACACACAAAATTTCTATACCAAACCAGAGCACTTTGTTGTTTCAATAGCATTTTATATATTTAAGAAGTCCCCATCCTAAGATTCTGAAATGCAGTTCAAGCACTGATGAGTGCATTGTAGGATACTCCTCATGCATTTAATGCAGTGCTGAATTTTGGAGGGCCTTCCATCTTGCTGACACTTTCATACCACAAGGCAGGCCTCTCACTGAAGTTTAACAGCCCAGAACATTGCAAGTGGAATCATCTCCAGGAGTTTGGGAGGGGAAATTGTGTAAATCAAGATGCTGGCCTATCCAAATAATGTGAATTTAATTATCATTCAACGTTTCAGTATGAACTGCATAATAACTGTATAAATAACTTGCTCCTGACCAGGAATGTGAGTGTGTAATTTCCCTAATTATTCCTTCATGTAAACTTCTGTTTACTGTTCAGAGCCAACAGATCTGACAAAGAATGACAGAATTAACAGCACAGTTTGTAAATGTGGTAAATCAGAAGGGTGAGGAAATCCAGCCTACCATGAGTGGGGGTTTTTTCCCTTCTCCTCACGCCTGTGGCTCTGCTCCTCTCATACTCTGAGCTCCCAGGGTGGCCTTCCCCTTCAATCAGGGTGTAGTATTTCCCACTCTCGTGCTCCAGGAAATAGTTTGGAGACTCAGAGCCTTTCATCCCAGACTTTCCAAATTTGCTGATGTCATCGCAAGACATTATTCCAATTTCATCCCTAAAAACAGAAGATGATGGAGAAATGAACCACGTAAAGCAAACTTCCAGCATGCAACAGCCTCTCCCAAATGCTACAGATAAAAAGGCTTGCAACTGAAATGCTGAGTGGGAGAACTTTATAAGTGAGGCAATTCAACAAGTGTAAATTAACAAAACCATCATTAGGTGCCACTTTAATTGTGAGATAAACATTCAGGAATTTTCTAGGATCTGCAGGAGAACATAAGGAATTGTTTTAATGTGAGCAAACAAGGGTTTCCCTTGCAGAAATGCTTGAGAATGAGATAGAAGTAGACACATAAAAGTAAATAAAACTCATTGATTAAAGACTTCTTTACATGCTTTTTTTACTCAGGACTAAGCCCAGCTTTAGCTCAGCTAGGTGAAAGGTAAGTCACTTAAAACAACTGTGTGATGCTAAATGTATTTTCAGCTCTTAATTTCATTAATTATTTAGCTTTGTGGTGGGGCTGTTCATTTGGTTTTTATTTTATTAATCTAATGAAATCAAAGTGTAAATTTTTTTTTCAAAACCCCAAATTCCTTAGGACATAAATACCTGGGGCCATAAAGTCCTGACATAGGGGAGAGAATGAAAACATCCTGGAGTGCAGAGTTGTCCATTTTTGAGGACATGCCCATGGTACTCGTTGGGGTTGTAGAGCTGCTTGTGGGGCTGGTTGGAATCACAGGCTGCAAAAAACCAAAAAGGCACACAAAGAATTAATCAATGTTTTCTGTGCTATGAGAAACAACAAAATGGGTGTGCTTAACTTTAGGAATTTTGACCTCTTTTTTGGATTAGCCATTTTTTTGAATTTCTGGTTTCTTCCAAAAAGGTGTCTAGTGAAACTCTAGACTTCAAGGCTAGTTATGAAAGAAACTGATAAACGACCATTAAATTAATTTAAAAGCCACCTCTAGGGAAAATCTGAGACTCAATCATATGATCTTTAATCAATGCAGAAAATCAATTATCTGAGGAGAAAGGACACACTGTATTAAATGCCATTAATACAGAAGTTAATTACAGAACTCTGGAATACTTGGACCGAATGAAATGTTGGTTTCAGTGGAAAATTTATTGTTAGCAAGGACAGAACATCTTGATTTTTTTAAAGAAAGCAGAATTCATTGTCCTTTGGCTTTATATATGTTCTACGGTAAATAGCAAAGAAATACAAATTAACCTAAACAATAAATATCCTTTGAGATTTTTACCTTTTAAACTTTTATGTGACATTGAACACAATTTTTTGATTCAGATGTCAAGAGAAGCTCAAGCCAATGTTCTGCAAGGACTAGAAGGATGATAATGAAATATGCTGTGCAGGATACAGAGATATAAACAAAGAATGTTTTTCAACCAAGGTTCAGTCTGTGTTGATATTCAGGAAATAGAAAATATTTTTATTTATAAAAGTTATGCTTAAATAAGTACAACCAGTTTTCTACAGGTGGAAGGAAAACCCAGCAACTCAAAATTTGGATGAAAGCTATAAACCTTTTTCTAAATAAAAGGTTTTCTGTCCTCTAGAGGTAAACACTGAAATACTTTTTATATAGTTCAAAAAGAAAAAGCAATCCTAAATACCAAAAAATGATGTTTTTTCATAAGAATGCCAGTCTGCAAAGGGGTCAAAATTATACTAGTCCTCTATGCTTATTGTTAAACTAAATAACAAATGGTGTAATTGTTCTGGATCAATTATTTGTCACAGGAAGGATTATTCCAATATGAAAAGTTCTCCACATAAAAACAAAAAAATACAGTAAATGTTGTACTTTATTTGAATGAAGTTGTAGTGTACAGAGCACTGTTTGCCATTGCAAATGTAAAAAACCCCATTTTGTCCTAAGTGGGAAAATAATTAGAGAGTTTAAAAATTCAAATAATCTTCTACTATCACATAATGTCAGCCAGAGACAAAAGGGGAAAATGGTGTCACAAATCTCACTGAAAGATAACGGAGCACAGAACTGGTCATGAAAACTCTGCTGTTGTTAATTGAGCATCAAGGGAAACCCTCTATAGCAAAAGAATACTACAACAAGGCCATGTAATAAATTTTCTAAGGCTTCACAGATTCTGTATCATCAATAATTCATAAATTACCTATGTGGTATAATTTAAAACTTAATTATCACAGAAAAAAACATTAATAATCACTATAAGTGCCTTAAGCAACAATAGAAAACATGACAACTTTCATATAAAACTTCCTGCTGTGCACCAACCTGAGGTAAAAAATATGTTTTCAAATTCTTAAATCCTATTTCCTTTTTGCCTTCTCTGATTACGTACTGCTTTTGCTTTGGTTGTTGTTTTGTTTTTTTATTTTACCAGCACTAAATCAGAATGGAAAAATTGCTCCACGTGTGGACACATAAGTAGATGAAAGCAGCACGTGCAGAGAAATGTGTGTGGATGTGGACCTGGAACCTGCTATGAAATACAACCCAGCCATATGTGTTATCCCTTTGTTGGGACAGTCTGACTTTTGATGAGTTCTTTCTCTCTGAATCTGCTTTCACTGGGGTATTTTCTCACAGCCTGTTGCTGTTTGGTTGTTCCCTATCCTGCTTTTGTCTTGCTGTAAGCCCTCCTGCCTGTGCTGTGCCCTCTGCTTATCCCCAAGCACAAAACTCCAGAACAACAAACAAACAAAGCCAGAAATTCTCCACCAGTCCAGCACATGGACTGCTCATGAGTCTGAAAACTGCCAAAGACAACGAAAGGCGAGGACAACAGGAGAGGGAAGTGAGCTCACTGCTTCCAGCAGCAACAAGCTGTTGTGTCAGCTGTCCAGGAAGCACAGGCTTTAGTGGCATCTTGAAATTTAATCAGCCTGCTTCCAAGTCATTACTGACATTAATAAATAATACCAGATCCAGGTGAGAACTGCAGGAAACAGGCAAACCCAAAACCTGCGTCCTGAAACAGATCCAGGTCCTAACACTTGAGCTTGTATCTGTGGCAGGAAGGAAAAAAGATCTAAAATTGGTTCTCCACACCTCATAGCAGATTCTTCTCTTAAGAATTAACACTGGCAGGGCTGGTTTTGCTTTCCAAAGTGGTTTATATTTTTATTTAAATATCTCACCCCACCATTCTCTGATACAGAAGAAATACACCCCAGGAAGGAGACACTTTGAGCACTCTTTGCTCCTCAGGGGCTCATCAGGAGAGGAGACATCACAAAACCAGAACTGCTGATAATTCCTCAAAAGCAGCTTGGTGCACTTGCACTTTTCTGGTTACCATTTTTGATGGAAAATCCTGTGCCAAGCATGCAGTGTATACAGCACCCACAGTTCACTCTGCCACAGCCCCCAGACCCAGAGCTGCTTGTGAATTATGATTCTTTAATGTTCAAACATAAAGAGAGGATCTCTCTGGAAGCCTTGTGCAATTGCAATTTCCATTTTGCTGCCCCTGGAGGCTCCATCTGAAGTTCACAAGTAGATACATGAGCATCTTGCCAGAGCAAAGGATGTTATTCCTGCAGCATTATGACAGAAAAATCCCCTCTGGGTGTCACAGGGCTCCGTTCCTTTCCCCCTGGGGCAGCCACAGAGGAAGAAAGGTGGCCCTAAATCCCACTGTCAGCATTCCTGGGCTGCAAGGATTACACAAACTCCTTAAGTGAAGCCACTGTGCAGGATTCAGGTACTCTGAGAAATGAAAGATTTTAGAAAATGCCAGGCAGGGAGGAAATATGCCTAAATAAGCTTCAAGGGTTTGTTCTGTTTCATTAATTTAAAAATCCTTCAGAAATATGTTTATGTATGGCATGAACCAAACAAAACAGCTCTGAGGAGCTTCCACATTATGGAAGTTAATCAACTTCTTACAGGATGTTAAATAGCATTAAAGACAACCATCAACAGTTCCTGACTTAGTGGCAAACCTTTCTTACTGGCAAACCTTTCCTTTAAAAATTACATTTTGAGTTCAGTGTTTCAGCCAGTTTTTTCCTGCTGTAGGAAGAAGCAGCTGAGATGTGCACAGTTGTCTTTTTTCTTTTCTTTTTTTTTACATCAGCAAGTTTTTAAGGAATGAGTACACAGAAAATACCAGAGGTTCTATTTATCCCTGCTACCAAAAACTCCAGCTCCATGAGAGGTGTGCAACAGAGGCAGAGTTCTCCTGGAATTTAATGGATCTGACACACTCGATTACAAACAAGTGGCNCACACTGGATTACAAACAAGTAGTTGACAGACTGTGAAATAATGGAAATAGGGAGGCACTGCTGCCTCTGCCAGGCAGAGCAGCCACGGAACCTTGTTCTTCATAAAACTATCTGTAAATGTTCTTTCCTTGTCTGAGTTCATGTGACCCAAAGTCACCAAAACATGGAGAAAACTGATTTATCGCCATGCTTACCTATCTCAGCACTCTGCTTCAGAGGAGTTCGGGCCAGACTCCTGTTCCTTCCACTAGCAGGTAAAATTCCAGTGTTTTCTCTTGAATAAAGGATTTACCACGACATTGCAGCATTGCAGCAGCCACCTTACCTGCAGTGCCAAAGGCTTCCACCTCACATTCTTCAGAAGGGCAGGAGCAGAAACCAAGGTATTCTGAGGCCGTTTTTTCAAGGTTAAAATCACTCCATTTGGGTCTTCCCACAGTGCATTTACTAGGTTCTTTAACTGCCAGCCAACCTAAGGAAAAAGTCCATAACTGAATTTTGAAATCTTTCCATTTAACTTGAAAGGTGAAGAAAATGTTCTGTTAACCAACAAGGTCTATTACAACCTGCTCCTTGCAAACAGAAGCAGTTTTTATAAACTCTTTTGGTCTGAAATCATGCTGCTGCAGCTGGATTTTTATTTTTTATTTTCTTTAGCCATGCTCCTGAACAAAATAAGGCAGAAGTGAACACTGTTACCCTTTCAATAACTTGTGAGGTCGCTGAACATTTTAAATCAGAAGATGAGGTCATGAAATCATTTCAGTCTGGGTTCTGAGCTGCAGCAGTGAGTGTTGAGGAAGAAGCCAGGCTGTGCTGGAACAACACATGTAGCATGGATGTAAGACCCCGACTGGAGATAAATGATCATTTATTGGTTGATCTGGACACAGCTGAGCCTCCAAGTTACTGTAAATTGCATAAATTTACAGAGCCATAAAAAAGGAAAACACTGGTACTGTAAGTATGTGCCACTCAGAAAAAAGCTATTTAGAGACATTTCTTAATCATCTTGATTGTTTAAATAGGATTTTACCAGGAATTATTTATACACAAAACCAGAAAAAATTATTTTTAATAATTTTCTATTTTTGTCCTTTTTTTGCCTCTTCTGTCCCAGTCAGAGTAGATTTTTAGAGCGTGGCCATGGTAAAGTCCTGCCAAAAACGTGACTGCCACAAATCTGAGCAGGAGTTGGAATGCTGTGTCCATACAGCAATTCCCAGACACAACCTTCCCAAGGCAACTGCCTTGGGATGAACCTGTGAGGAGGAAAAGCTTCATGAATCCCAGGAGAGGAACAGCATCAATATATATGCAAGCAGTAAATATTTTTATACTGGCCACGTTCGACCTGTTGGAGTTCACTAAAAACATTTAAATCATAATTTCTTTTCTGACCGAAGTGTGAATTCCCACTGCTTTTAAAAACCAGGAAAATAAATTATTTAGATGCTCAGACAGAGAGCAGTCTGCGTTCAGAGAGCTTCTTATATCAGCTGGAGTTTATAATGACTTCCTCTTAGAGGAAGATAATATCTGATTACACAAAAAGGTGAAGGGAAAATAATAGAAGACAACCTCCAAGAGATTTGAACTAAAATCTTCTTCTAAGGACTGAAGAGAATTTGGGATATTGACTGTGAGGTTCCAAGCTGCCTCCACAGTGTGCCCAAGCCAGGATCCCACTGTGAACACCCACCCAGGACAGAACTGCAAGATGTGTCAGAATTCCAAAAAGGATTTTAAAAGCTTTTAAAAATTATGTTCTATTTTTTATGCTGCTGTTCTATTGAAAATTTTCTAAAAATGCATTGGCCACAGGAAACCAGAAAACAGCAGTAATTGTAAATAGGTCACACCCAAACAATTGCAAGGATGGCAGCTTGCATCCCAAAAAACTCCTCCATTTGGGCTGTGTTTATAAAAGGACAGGGGCCATATATTTTTTTTTCTCTTCTACTCAATTATAGAAATCAAATGGAACCCTCTTTGATTTTTATAGATTGAGGTAATTTTCAGATTGCCGAAATCCTTAGAGTTCCGTGGGCTCCTTTTAGAAAAGAATGCTAAATAATTAAGTTAACAATAAATTATTCCAATGAGAACCTTAATGACAAAACCATTAAATACCCAGATCTATCTGAGAACCGTCTGCAGTCATTACTACTGGGCAATGATAAAATGCTCTTGGGAATTTGGACAAGTTATTATAAATTGTATTACTAAAAATATCTTTGAAAAAAGAGAAGTCATTACAGTGGATTAAAAATCTTAGTTGAAAACCAGTCCTTGAGTCAGATTTTGACATTTACTCCTAAAGAATCAGTCTTCAAAGCAATTACTGACTTCTAGCTCTGATAAGATGCATTTTCCCGATGGGTATTTTGCTCCTTTAAGTTTTTTAGCACATACAGTCAAAATCGAATTCTACAAAATGGGTTAAGCTATTTCAGCAGGAAAAGTCAAATTAAAATTAGAATAATGAAGAAATAAATGACCAGTGTGATACTTTTTATTTTCCTCCATAAATTAAAAAAGATGCTAATTTAGATTCTAAACATGGAAGAAACCCAGAAGAATGCATAAGAATTCCCTCAAAATGTCCAGAGACAGGCAGCTGCTTGAAATTTCCCTAGTTTAGACTTAAGATTGCCACAATCATTAATTTTAATTTGTTTGTACATACTCAGTGTGAAAAGAAGAGCTCCAGGTAAAAAGAAACCTGTGGACTACTGTTTGTATTAAAGGATTTTCTAGTTTTCTCATAGAAACTATGTGGTGGAAAATTAGGAATATAACCAGTTTAAAAATAATAGTTCCAAAAATATTAATTGCTCAAATAATAAATTCCTCTATTGGGAAATTCCACAATGCTGAGGTAATTCTGTAGACCCAAGCCTGATAATTTTGTAGCTGGGACTCCTTAAACTAACATGTTCAGCAAAACATGGAAAACATAACCCACTTTCATTAACAGCAAAACAGTGGTTTTTAGTTCTCCAGTATCTTCTTTACACTCTCCTCATAATGACTTTGCTCCTTCTCATTCAGAAGATCTGGATTTGCATGAATGGGATTTGGAATGCATCTGACCAGCAGTAGGGATTTCAGCATCGTTATAAATCCAACTCTGTTCACGCTGGAAAAGCACCTTTTCTCCTTTCTCTAAAATAAAGCCTACCTGCCTGGGGATGACTCACTGCAGATCTGTATAAAAAATTCATACAAAAAATTCCTAATGCTACAGACGCACACAAAAAAAAAATAAAATTGGTGCATTTTTGGGTGTCTGCAGAGGCATTAAGGACATGATGTATTTGTCTATCAAAAGGAACTGAGAAAACAGCTGGACTGTTGAACATGGTGGTGTTAATCAGAGGATTCCAGTGCTCTGAACCCCCACAGCAGTTATTCACCTCCCTGCCAATTTCTTCCAAACACATCATACCTATTTTTTATGGCAGGAATTTCGAAGTAAAATCGAGCTCAGATGGGGGAACCAGGAGTGCACAGGGGACAGAGGCGTCTGTTCTGCTTTCAATGAAAATTCTGGGGACAAGGCAGGAATGGGGGTCCTCAGCTCCTTCACTGCCTCACCAAACCCTAGCAGGACTCTGAAAAATGGAGAAGTTTTAAG
>VWYI01039408.1:19509-97582 GCA_013399455.1 Anthoscopus minutus | reverse complement strand
ACATCAATTTTGACTGTGAGATTTTTCACACTTTGTTCCAGAAAACTAGAGGTTCAGAAAACTTGCTTTTGGGGTTTCTTTTGTATTATCCAGAAGAAAAGCTTTATCTTTCCTGAAATATTTTCTTCCTCAAGCAGTAAAATTCTGGAAATATTTTCTATCTCTTGTTCTGTATTTGATCTTCAGCTTAACCCATATTGCCAGTGACAGAAATGATGGATGATGTAAATCAATAATTATTTTGGGAACAATGGACTTAAAACCATTGATAGTTATGGGAAAGAGATATATCTTCTCCATAAGTTCATTGAGATAATAAGTAGTTACATTTTCCAGCAGGATATTTTGGAATCTCACTAGATTTGACACATCTGACTGAGTTTTGCTTTTCTGATTTTGGCAGAAAAGGTTTTGTGAGTAGTTAGTTATTACATCTCTGACATCTGTCATCATTTCTGAGAGGTAACAGAATGGGGGAGTTTGCTGGGTTCATCTTTTTGACTAAACATACTTGAGCAATGATTTACCTTCGAGTAGTTTTACCATCAGTCCTTAGCCTGATGGGATAAGTCATCTTGCCTTAAATAGCATAGTCTAAAGTAAGGCTATAAACATTGATCTTGCATTGCTGCCTGCTCTGAGGAGCCCCACCAAGCCCAGTGATTTGTGCAACTACACTGCTGTTATTTTGGCCTGAAAGGATTCACCCCAGTAATTGACAGAACACTGGAAATGAATCATTCCATCACCCAGGTTATCCAAAGTGTTTTGAAGACAGAAACCCTAACAAAACATTTGGAAATAATTACCAGTTGTCCTTTCTGGAACTGATTCTTTGAAGGGTGTGTGTCATGTAGCACTGAAGTCAGGTTTGTTTTGGTTATATGTCTGGACAATGATAGTGCATGGAAATGGAAAATTACAGAGTTTGTTACCTTGTTCCTTCACACTTCTTTAAGCATCTCATTAAGCACAAATGGGATGAATAATTTGTTGATTTGTTGATTTATTCTCTATAAAGATAATCCTTTCAAATGTAGAAAGTAAGATATTGCTAAGGGGTTGGAGTTGAGGACATTCATTGGTTCCTTCCATCACAGGATATTTTGTGTTTCTATGAAATCTCTTCTTTCAGCCATGGGTGGCTTTTTGTTTCAGATTTACATCCTACCTCTCAAATCACATTTGATTTCTTTTCAGCTAATAACCCATTGTCCTTTTTCCAGAGGTCTCTTTCCTGCCATTCACAGCATCCATATGAACTTTAAATTTGGTCTCCTGCTTCAGTTAAGGTCTTCTGTGAGTCCCTATACCTTGGTTGGATGACTTCAGCAATCTCAGATTAATAACTGCAATATTCCACTACATATGTTATATGCATAACTGAGAGATTTGTCTTGATATTTTTTCTGCTTTTACTGAGAACAATCAGGAAGCTAATCTGGCTTTGTCTGTAAATATAGCTCACTTCTCAGGTCCTCAGGTCAAAAGATGATTTCTTTGTTCTTTCTGTAAGGCTAATTTCTTACGCAGGCCAACTTGACTAACTTGCTGTTTTTATTCTCCAGCTTGACAGTGCTGGTGATACTAGTGATGCTTTCCTAATATTACTAAAAAGGCCGGTGAAGTTCTTGTTAACTCTTGATTTTAAGGCTCAGGATCATAGATAAGCTGACTTTTAAGATAGGCAAAAACTACTGCCTGGCAATGGACTGCTGAAGAAAAATGTTCTCTTTGCTGTTAACAGTTGGATTTCAAAGTAACGGAAGATGGGGGAAAAATATTTCAGAAGGTGATGCTCTAAGTGAAAAACTGTAATGGAATATGGATCATTTTCATGAGTTGACTATATAGCAGGGATTTGAGAAATTCAGCAATGAAATACTCTGGCATTTAAAGAGAAAAAAAAGTTTTAAATTTGCACATATGTCTTGACCAGAAAATGACTACAGCTAAGACAAAGCCAGGTTGCATGCCTGACTTTTAAAGCAGGAAGAATGGCAAGAATTTATGGTAAAAATTACACATTTCCAACGTGGTGTTGTGATGAGAGGCAGTTATGGATACATTAATTGTAATTGTATGCACATATATTAATATGAAAGAATGTAAGGAATGTTACTAATTTAGGAATTAAAAGCAGATCCAAGAATGAGGGTCTCATTTTTGACAAGTATCCTCCACTATCGTGCCATTTTGAATTTCTGAGGCACACATCCAACACCCTGTCAATCTATTCTGTCAAAATATTTAGAGAAGAGGGACTAGAAAGGGTCTTCCTTGAAATCTGGAGCTCATTAGTGCTTTTTCTTGGGGTTTTTTAGAACTTCTTCAGATATTATCCTCAGGAGGATGATGGCCTTTTAAATTTGCTCATTACACATGGGTCCTGATTCACGAGAGGGCTCTGAGAGCTCTCAGAGCTCTACTATATAAACTATTTTCCACAAAGTAGGAAACCATCTCTTCTGTAAGAATAATTTTACATCAATGACTCTATCTTATGACATCCTAGGAAGATTTTCTATTTTTCCTGCATTAGTGAATATGCTAGTGTGAGTTGTATTACTTGTGCTGTAGTTGGTCTCAGTGGGGTGGGAGGGAATTTGTAAATGCTTAATCCATTGAAAGCATGATTACCATATAAATTATTTTTAAAGAGTATTATTTCTATCAGTCCCTCTGTTTCCAGGGCTGTTTGCAAACAAATACTGTCTCAATACATTCAATATTGTCAATTATATGTCAAATACAACTGTGTATGGAATGTCTGTGAAAAATTATATCAAAGAACTACCATACAACTCTATTATCATAGGATCATTTAGGTTGGAAAAGACCTTTAAAAAAATCTAGTCCAACTGTTAATCCAAAACTGCCAAGTCTACACCTAAACCCTTAGTGCATCAGGCAGTTCCTGCTCCATAGCTGTGGTGGGCTTCACTTAAATCCCAAGGTTTGATAAAGGGTGTGCTGAGGATGAATGCACTCATTAGTTATTTGTCTGCAGAAGGATGTGGGAGCATGGCTATATCACTCAGTCCTTATAGAGCCAGAGTCACCTCCAGGACTCCAGCATCTTCTGCTGAGACACTTCCCAAATGAACAGGACTTTAATGAGATTCTTCCTTTGGCTATATGCTGGAGGGCCTCTATTTGAGCAACTCATCACAGCCTTATATTACAGATAACACAGAATTGGTCAGTCGAGTCATGTTCATCTCTTCCTCCATTAAACAACAGCATAACCAGGCAGGAGTTAGATGAACTGCATCCTAAATTCTTCTTCATTCTGATAAGCAAATCCATTGATTATGGTAGGAAACTAGAGAGCTGTCTTGTGGATAGTTACGTGCAAGGAACCCTACCCATTCAGGCAGCAGCTGATCACCTCCTTACTTTGCAATGAAACAGGGAAGTGCATAATCTGGTTTCAAACTGGTACAGAAACATTTATTATCACTGCATTTTAGCATTGCATGGTTTATCCCTAGGTTCAGAAAGTATTCTGCAACTTATGTATATGATTTCTTTCCTACCAAGTGTCGATTTTAGACTGTCATCAATGGTGGATGATTAGACCCTATGAAATGGAAAAGTCTAGATGGAGGCAGCTGCTATACACAGTCACTGTACCTCTAAGTGCTTCTGATACTTTCTGATATATATACAGGAGTTGGCATTAATCCAATTCTTCTGCTTGTTTCTTTTCTCCTCTTTAGAGTTTTTCTTTAAGTTAGTACAGTACTTTGAAAGTGGATTTTGTTTTTGTTTTTGATATTAACATGTGCCTAATAGCACATTTTTGCTAAGATTTGAAGAGTGATTAGATTCTATCTATCCTGAAGTATGCAGTAACTGTATTGAAGCAAGCTGCCAAGGAAAACTTTGATATTTTTATGACTTCTTTGTTGAACTTTGCAATCACCCTTGAATTAAAAAAAAAATGTCTATCAGATCAACATAACTTCTTTCTACAAGTTTGATGCTTCCTTAATTAAAGAAGAACTTATTCCAGGCCAATACAAAGCACTGAAAGGGTGATTGACTAATAAGAGTATGATTGTTTTGGCTCAACCTCTACAGCAATGGCAATCTCTGATTACAGTTAAGATGTAAGATACTGGGCTACTGGAGAGGCACTTAACTAGCTTTCTTACTAGTCAGCAGTACTTAAACATTTCTGGCTTTGATTCTTCCTATGCAGACTTTGTATTGCATTTTTATGCTTTATGTATTTTTTGAGACATAAGAATTTTGCAGGTCTGCAGCAGCGATTTAGTTAGATGTGATAGGGTTCAGGTCTGCAGCTGAACTGGACTGCACTAGAGTGGATTCAGGTGCTGTCAAGAGTTCAGCCTTATCTCACTGATTTTCAGGTTTTTAGTAGTTCTGTTAGCCTTTACACATCCAGGTAAACTTTTTTATAAACGTATATTGGATTTATAAATCTTAGCATTACTGTCTTATTCATTAATCAGAACTCAGTATTTGTTGCTCATAAAGGTGGTCTTTGCAAATACATGCACAACCATTTGTATAAGATGTCATGTTAAAATACAGCTAGTGATTGAGGACAGTTTCAGAGGATGAACTACCTCCTTACCTAGCAGCCCTCCTGTTGAAGAAACTGAAAAGTCTTTTGCAGTAGTTAGGAATCTTGAAGATGAGGGAGGAAAGTGTTTCTCAAGAGTCATGTAACATTTTGCCCTCTGTGAAGCACAAGTTAGTATGGTATTACTTACATTTTATTATTCATAAAATAACAGTTCTGAAATCCGCTCAAGCAAAATTCCTGTGGTTGGGCTGAAAGCATTCTATTGTCTCTGGCTTTCATGAGTTAAGTGAAAGCATCAGAAAGGATAATCTTAACACTGATTGTGCCATTGTAATATGATCTGTTATTCTGCAAATATGAACAAGCAGCACTGTCATTCTTGAAACTGGCACCTGTGGGGATCAGTATATCCATTCTTTTTTAACACCTTTTATATAAAGATTAAATGGCAATCTTTGCTTAAGGCTCCCTCAAGGAAAGAAAGATGTGCTTTATTATACCAATTAGGTTGGTATAAGAGATTTTTACTTTTCATTTAATTGTAAAATCTGCACATCTCTTGTCTGTACACATCATTGAAGTACAGAAAGAAAAGTGATCATTTCTGGTAAGAAAGTAAGTAAAAACTGAAATGTGAAACTTTCATAAAGTTCTTTAAAATTTATTTTTAAAGTGACTTTAGTTTCAGATATGTGTCTGAGTGTTTTTTTAAAATTGTATTTAAAATGAATCCGAAGTTCCAGTAATCAAATCTTGAAAGATAGGGAAGTAATATGAAATCTCACCTTTTCCATTGGAAGGAATTAATTTGCCACTAACTTTTATTTGTTAGAGTCATTTTAGTCAGCTGAACTCTGATAAACACCACTTTTAATCAGCTTGCTTTCAAATTATAATTCCCACTTATATGATTAGTGGGAGAAAAGCTCTCTGTATGTGACCTCGTTACGGCACCTCATTACATGAAAGGAAAGGAGGATTTAAAATCTATTGCAGCGAAGAAGGTGACAAGAATTTGTAAGGTGAAAAATAAAATACAGCTTTTCCAAAACAACTGAGTTTATTCTGACTTATGCTATTAGCACAAGTGCAAATGCTGTTTTAAGTAACCCTGGAAGGAACCTCTGTGAGCACTGGGATGAATGGTGCCACGCTGCATGTGGTCTCCCAGGGGGAGGCATTACTTTAATTGCTAATTCAGTCTTCAGTATTTGCCAGTTCAAAGATCCAAATGTTCATATCTGAGAAGCTATCTTAGTTTTAAAAAAATCTTTATTTCTGATTCATAAAGTGCACATTGCTATAAAATTTGAAACTAATCACTTCTTTTTGCTCCTCTCCTTAAAGAGCATATGGGTTAGTACCTATGTGTTTACAATATGTTTTGCTGCCAATGTGGGGCTGTTGTATGGCGTTGTCTGCACTATAGTAATCATGATTTTCCGCTTTCCCAGGTAAGAAACAATTTATTGAAATGTTCTACTAGCATTTCATTATGTATTCATTCTGCATATTGCTTCACAGTCAGGATAGACATAAGGTATTCTAAATTTAACAACTAAACTTCAGTTTTCAGTTGCAGAAAATTACAAGATAAGACAATTCAAAAGAAAAAGTCACATCTGTCCATTTACTGTAGACTAAAGAATTTCTAAAACATTTTATAAAATTGCATTATTTTGTGATTTCTCTTATTATTATGTTTCTGTAGGATTCGTTATGTGAAGGTAGCATAAAATCAAGAAGAAGATTAATAATATTTTTTCCATTAGATATGTATTTGCTCCCTTAGGAAAAAGTATGTCTGACAAGCTTTAGTAGCTATGACCCTTCATAAACTCCTACGTATTATGTTGCACAAGAGCTGGTAGTTGAGAATTGCACTGCTAATACAGATTAATTAAACATAACTGTACAACTATTCTAATGTCTAACAAAAAGTATAACTTCTGTGTATGACAGAAAAGTCAGGAAAAATAAACTAGAGCAATCAGAAATTGGGTGGGTTTTTTTAATATATTACAGTTGCTACTTAGGATCATGAGTAAAGGGAAATATAGCTGAGGTTTATGATTGATTTGTGCTACAGAATTAATTCACAGCTCACCAGTCCTGGAAATGACTTGCTGCTTGCATGCAGTTGTTTCCATGAACATCGAATCCCACTGAAATTAAGCACAATACGGACAGCTTGATTAAATGCTTGTTAAAGTTAATGGTGTTAGACATTTCTGCACAGCTCTATTCTCATACAATAGGTTGCAGAATCAGCATGAAAACAGTTCAAAATTTCAAGGCAGTTAAAAATTATGGGAGATAGCTTCTGCTTGAATCAACCAGTACTTTTGTGATAATATTGTGCTACTCAGCAAATGAAAATTTTGGTGAATTCTGGTAGTAATGCAAAAGGCAAGTGTTCGTGCTGTTTTTGTCCTGAGCCTGGATGTTAGAGGTTCTCCAACAGCAGAAAGTGATGTGTATCTAACACAAAAGAGCCTGATCTGGTGGACACCTCAGTCTGAACCTGCACTAATGTAAATAAGACTCCTACCATTGATCTCTCTGTCCTTCAGTGAAGATGCACATAATAGTCCATACCATCCAAATGCACTGAACAAGGTAGCAGCCTAAAAACTTGTATGGCACAGATGGGGTTAACAAGATAAATGTGTAGTAAGCCATGCAGTCACAAGCAAAAGTGTTAGCAGAAGTGAGCCAAGGAAAATACCATAGATTATTTATTGTAAAGTTTCTATTCAGATGTCATAGTACTGTACGTGGCACATGTTATGTATCAGAATGTATTAAAACCAGCAGCAGCTAAAGCTTCACTTATGCAGAGATGAGAGAACAGCTGATGTTTGTAAGGCTCATTTATCTGGCCCCAATATCTGAAAATACTCCTTGAATATTGGAGCAACTGTCTCAGAGGACAGTCTCACAGTCTTCTGCAGTTAAATGTGCTCCTGTAAATGACATGTTGAATCAGATCCTATGCTGAGCTCCCTTTCCAAGACAACTTTCTCTTTTCACTGTATAGAAAGCACAGGAACACTGCCTTTTTCCAGTAAGTCCCCCATTTTGATAGCTAGAGTGCAATGTTCTGCTTCATCACATAAAGATGTGTTCATTTCAATGACAAATGAAGTATCTTTGTTTTTCATGACCCACAGCTATTCTTCATATTTATTTTCCCTTTCCTTACAATATGATTTTGCAGGTAAAAATATTAAATGTCATTAATTTTGAAGCTATAGATTATGTGCTTTATATTATAGATTATGATTAATATATTATATAGATAATAATACATGTATTATTATAGATATAATTCATATAATAGATTTTTAATTAATACATATATTAATATATATATGAGCAATCTTGACTTGAAAGTAGGTCTCTGGCTAGCAAATGAAAATTAAGATTTTCTTCACAAGAGAATTTAATTATTAATTTTTTCAAAGGGAACTCATAATTCTAAAATGATTCTTTACTCTTAATTCTTTACTCTTTAAGAGGATGATTATCAGAAAATATAAGGTCTGTAATCACAAAAATACTCACAGATTGTATTGTTGGACCTTTAGATTGCTATACTGTTTGGGGTGTGTATCTTTTTGTTTCTGCTCAAGACTATTAATGATTTACTGTACCAATTTTTCTCTATATATTGATTACAGAGCAAAGACACTGAATTTGAAAAATATGAAAGAGGTGGAATATAAATATAAAGCAGAAGATAATTGTGTAAGTTAATTTCTTTTTTAAGTTTTTGTGTGTGTTTCACTAATCCAGATTTGTTTGTTTTCTCTAGTTAGTTACCAGATTGTAATCAGGGAGTCAAGGAATGTTTTTATGATATGACCACTTGAAATCTAAAGCCAGGATAATATAATAATAACAAAACTAGTTGGCCATCAGAAACTGGAATATTTTCATGGTTTTGCTGCTCGTCTGCAAAGTGAAGTTAGACAAGTCCTCTTTGATCTACCTCAGTTTATTTGTCCATTTTTAGTTATGAATTGCTTTCTCAAAGTTTACTAATTCCTAAATTTAAGAAAATATCTTGACAGGAGTGGCAAAGGCCATCTCAGCAGACAGTAGCAGCCTCTGTATTATTTTCACTTTTCCTAGAAGTCCTTTGGTATTTTCATAATCTCTAACCTCTTTTCTGAAACCATTTCTGTCACCAACCCATCATGACCAGACTGTCCCAGAGGACACTAAAAGGCTGGGCAAAGAGGGGCAGCACCACAAATTGTCACAAACAAATGTCACAAATTGTCACATGTGCCTTGTGCACATGAAAACTGTGCCTTTAAAATTTGGCTTCTTACAAACTTAAACCAACCAGTCAGATACTTTTGGTTATTTTCATAACCAATTATGCAATTAAAAAATTTTAAAGTTGCTTTTTGCTCAGGTTTATGGTAAGAATAGAAAGGTAATGTCAGAGAGAGGTGAGCTCTCTCCTCCAAGATGAAATGGTAGCTCAGCAGCCAAGAGAGAAGTAGAACCTGGTGTGCTTTCAGCACAGAGCCCCATCACTGGGACAATCCTGCCTTCTCCACTGCAGCAGTTTCTCCTATGTCCTTTTTCCTTTCCTAGTGTTGATGAAGGGTCTTATGTATCAGTAAGCCACATGCTCAGCAGTTATTGTTTCACCATTAAGCAGATTTTCTTTAAAGAATTTATTATTTCTGGCAAATGTCTTCCATCAGAGCTATCGTGAACTAAAAATCTGAACTTCCAAGGGCTCAAAGGCACTTACTGTTTTGGCATGTTAAGCAACATTGGAATATGAAAGGTACATAAGAATGGGGAGGACTCTGAAATGTGAATTAAAACCACTGTTGTTGAGGCTAGACCAGCTACCAATTATTATATCATTTTTCCTTATTAATAAAAATGTTGGAGTAACTTTGTCAGAGATAGGTAACCAAAACTTGATTTGCCTACTATTTTTCATATCAGTTCATGAAGCACTTTGTACAAATGCCTATACAGTTTTTTTAAGCTTATTTCTCTGCTTTTTCCCCCCTAATTCAGTTTAACACCAGTAACCTAGTAATAACAAAGTAGTGTCTGCAGACAGTGGGGAAAATAACATTACGTTAGAGAAACAAATTGCTCAAGAGCTTATTACACAAAACAAAGAAGGAAAATATGCCTTTAATTGAATTGAGTAACTGGGTTGCAGCAGGCATTTAGGGTAATTTTTAATGTATGAATGTTAGACTGATCCAAGTTTCCCTGGTAAGTAAAAGATTAGACATAAACAACAGGACTTTTAAACATGAAAATATGCAAGCTTAATGATCTACCCTGGCATTAAGGTCTGTGGATTTATAGGGGTTGTTTCATCAGTAAGAGAAAAGACACTTTAATGTGGAAAAAATCAAAGAGTACTTAAAAGCTTATGTGAAACACATTTCATCCCAGGCGTTCGCTGGCACTGAACCCGTACCCGAGCAGAGCCAGTGCTGCGCAGAGTGCGTAGGGCAATCACCCAGGGCTTTCCAAGTGGTGGCAGGGACAGACACATGAGATAAATTTCCTGCTTTCTTAGCAAGGACACAACAAAGAGGAAGTTCATTTTTCTTTGAACAGCTCTTGTTAACAAAGAATCAGACCAGAGCCAGGAAGAAGTGGCTGGTCAAATTTAGGCAGTCAACCATGTCCATTCCAGACAAAAATGTTTGATCTAGCCTTATGATTTGAGCCTTTCAAGTTTTGTACCTTGTACCTGTGGAAGCTTTATAATCACAGGATTTGATCTTTGCACATTAGTCTTCCTTATCTTCTTACCTTTTATCTTCTACTTTGCCATGGCACTGAAGTGTCCACTTGTCTGCACACCAAGCTGTGTATAGCATCATTTTTGTGGGAATCTGTGGGATGTCAGATAATTTCTCCATTCAAGCATATACCATCCTCTGTTTTGCCTTTATTTTAGAGCTCTATTCCATACAAACTGAGACATTTTAACTGCCAGTTGAGCTTTGCTACTTGTCTGACTGTGGCATGTAGACAATGTGGTATTTGCTGCAATCACATTCATAAGTAAACTGCACAAAGTCCCTACACATAGTCTGGGGTTCTTTACCTCAGTTTGGGATGTTTGAAATGTTTCCTTTATTTCATGGTCACTGTGCTGGTGGTGTTTGAGAGACCATCTCAATCACAGAAGTCTGAACAGCACTCTACAATAAGGACATAGTTTATGTTGTTTTTGGTGAATATTTCCATCCCTGTTTTGCTTGAAAGTCTTTTGGGAAAACTGTGTATCTTCAATGCAATCCCAAACAATTTTTAACCACTTAAAAAATGGTCTGTGTCAGCTCCACTTATTTGTATTTGACTGTGACCTTGTTACGTGACTTTTGTTTGGAAGAACAATCTTTTCTGACCTATATTCTCTTGCAAATTCTTGATTTTTACTTCTATTGTCACACAACCTGTGGAAAATTAGGAGTTCGGTAGAATTAACTTAATTCTATCTCCTACAAAATCAGTCTTTAAGAATGCCTTATTGCTTATGTTTACTTTTTTATGTATAAATATTAATTTTCTTACTGGCTTTTGATGGTGTTTTATAAGTACACCTTGAGAGTGAGAGAAATAGCCCCTGTTTTGTGCAAAATGTCTCCCACTTGTACCGCGGGGTTTCTGAACTCTATCTGGTGTCCTTCTGAAATTGTTCTGCTGTGTTACATTTATGTTTTGTGCTACACAATCTGACTGAAGGTACTGGTAAGCTGGTTGTAGCTTACTCAGTGAAGTGCAGAGACAGGCTCAAGGGCAAAAGAGATTATTGTATTGGCTGTAGAAGTGTGCTGGTCAAGCTTTAAACGTGCCAGTCAAGGTTGATCTGGATCCACCAAGTACTTTCATGAAGAACTATCTCTGTACTGAGGCTATCTTCAGATGACCAAGATGAATATAGCCCAAACCACTTGCAGTGTTTGCTCTAAATCCTTGTGAACTTTTTTCAAGATGTGTTTCTCTAATAAAATATATTCCCTATCTGCAAATGTTACCCTTTCCATGCTTGGGGATAATGCTAACTGAAATAGTGCTATTATAATTGTTAGCTAATAGTTCTTAATATTATGCCTCATAATGTGTATGCTATTTTTCATGCTAAATAATATTATAGATAATTTTCATTATATATTACTTATGTTTCCATTCTTAATACAGATATGTGTGAAGGCTGATCAATGGAATTATCTGTTAAATCATTCTTACAATCCAAAGCTCCTCCTAGGTTAATTTACAGGTATTTTCAGTTTTTTGAAAGAAATGAGTCTGGGGTTTGTTCTCCAAATCCAAGATGAACTTTTCAGCATTACGTTTATTTCATTTCCCAGGAACCCCTAAAACAGGTAAAAATAGTTTCAGTCAACAGCCCATTAATCTTTCTGAATGCCAGAAAATTTCATGCTGACCTGTTGAAGATAATCCAGAAGGATGGCATAAGCAGCCAGGTATGTGATATTGTAAACAAGGTGGGACTTGCTTTGCACTTCAGTGATTGCCATGACTAGCTTGAAGATCGTGTTTGCCCTTCTTGCATTTCTTAGAGAATGCAATCAGATGCTGAAATAGATTTTAAAAAGTAACATTAGAAATTATTCATTTAAAGATAATCCTAATCTTAATCAGACTCAATATGGACTATTTTTGTATTATTACTTGAAAATAGTATCTCTTCAATTTCTGCATGTGATTCTGTAAGAGACATTAAAGCACTGATCCAAATCTCCAAAATTTCTAGAAGAACTTACATAACCTCAGCTGATATAAGGCTGGTATTTTAGAAAAACAACGAGTAGGTACAAATATGCTTGAATAAAATGTGTTGGCTTTTTTTCTGGAGATAAGTCCACGAGAGATGGAAACTTAATTTCTAATTATAAATAATTTTGGGATAATTAGGAAGAAAGTGTCTACTTTTTTCTCAATTGTATTGTTTCTTTTTCCTCTTTTTCACTGATTGTATTAGAAAAATAAACAGTAGACAAATTACATATATCACGTTTTTGGAGAATATCCCTGTAAGCACAGTATGTTCTCAATTCTGCCATTAACTATTGCAACTCCATCCAATACTTCCTAAAAGGGAAAAGATAAATTATCATTTTTCTATCAGGACCATGAAGACATTCCAATATGATACAATGCTTACTGTAGGCAATTGCATCCAGTTTGGAAAATCAGGCTGAGAAAATCCCAGCTGTGTCTTACATGGGTAGTTAAGTTAGGCAAGTGTCTACACCTCTGCTGTCCCTTGACAAAGAGTTGTGTACCCATATGTGCTTAGATGGGTGGAAATTCAGCTCAGAAAATGTTATGCTTTTTTCCCTTGTTTTTGCTAGGCTGACTGATTTGGATTATTATGATTAAAAGCCTCCAAACAGAGAGAAATTACTTAGGATTTGCATGGAATTAATTTGAGTCAATTTAATAAGTTAATTTAATAAGTTAATTTATACATTGCTTATAAAGGAGATTTTATCCTTTGTCTCTTCTGTAAGGTACTCAGCAGTACAGCTGCCTGAAATACTGTGCTTTTTTTGAATTCTTTTTGTTGAATAAATGTCTTTCTGTAGCACATAATGGGTGTGAAAAAAGTAGTTTCAATTTTGTTTCTGTGCTCTGTTTTAAGTCATGTTTCTACAGAGAACTTGTAAATTGAAATAATTATTATAAAAATTATACAGAGAAATGTAATTCTTTAATAAATTTACACAGCAAAAATGTTCTTACTAAAACATTAGCACAGCAGATGACATTGCAGCAAGTAGAAAATTAATCAAAAGTTAATCTTATAAAATCACTGCCAAGAACTTTTTTGTCAAGAACATCTTTTCCATCTTTTGACCACTTCTTAACCACTCACCACTTCCCCAAAAGAATAGTGTCTGAAACATGCTTTCTAGTGAATCCAAACTTGACTGAGGTTGAGTCAGCTAAAAAGAAATGCAAAATATCAGTTTGAGTATGTATTATTCAGTATTCTTCTAAAGTTATACCAGAAAATATTACATATCCAATAGGCTATTGCATATGACATGGTTTTGGAGAGAATGAGTTAACTTTGATACTGAGAAACAGAATTCTTATGTGTTGCACTGATTTCCTCTTGTTACTGTGCATTGGATTGGTTTTCCTTGGTATGTTAATAATTTTTTGCTTTTATTTCAGTGTGAGCAGAGCACATTGCTCTGTTCATTTTCCAATGGAAGTTGCCATGGTGAGTTTACTATCTACAAAGGATGTTAAAAACAAGATGGATATAAGTGTGCAAAATAGCTCCATATTTTTCTATATATTTCTCGGTGCACACAAGTTTTGTGGAAATAAATATTTTCAGTTAGACCAAACATTCAGTGAAGCATGAATGCTAAACTGTGTTAAACTATGTTAACCTTGGCCTAATAAGTCCTGTTTCTCATTCTGTTTTTGACTGACTTTTCAACATTTCAAAAGCAGAGAACTACTTGAAAATGCCTTTTCTACAGGAGTAGAAGGTTCTAGTGGAAGTCTCATCCACATCACTGCCCATCACAAAGGGATTGGAGCTAGATTATTTAAGGTCACTTTGAATCCAAACCATTCTCTGATTCTGTGTCCGTGCTTACTGCACTGGAATGATTGTGTGTGTAAAGAGACAGGTACATAGTGAGGGAAACACTTCCTGTATTGTTGCCTGGACTGACCCTCAGACCAGGCTGAAGAGACTGTTTTGCTAAGCTCTGCTCTAGGGTTTTTTTGCACGTACAGAGTTGAGTAATAGTATGAAAACAGAAGTAAGATTAGAACCTTAAATCTTTGTGATCTTTAATGCTACATAGGAGAAAATCTCAGAAAATGTCAACTGAATTGTTAGTGATGTGATAACCACCAATATTATACAGTACATCAATACAATATATAATAAGATACCCTAGAGTTTTCCTTCCAATTAAGGATTAAGCTGGAAACTTCACTCTTCCTACTTTTGTAGAACTTAAACCAGAGCATATACATTCCCATGGCAGATATGCAGCAACCTTTTGCAGTGGATACTTTATACAGATGATTTCATTGTGGATAGAATTAAGGCAGTGTTTATTTAAAATACTTATAAGCATTAGGCCTGCAGTAGAAAATTGGATTTGGAGGCTGTTGTCTGAATGTTTGTGTTTGTTAACTAGACTCGGGACGTTTTTAATGGTACTACAGCGCTTAGTTAACTTGGGGATGACAGAGTGCTTTGCTGTAGCACAACAACCTATGAAAAGGGTTATTGAAGATTATTTTGTATGTTATTGACTATATTGTAAAATACTATGTTTGAGAAAACCTTACCAGTACATATTTCAGTCATCTTGACGTTGAACTGGTTTCTCATATTACAAAAATGACAGAAAGCACCAGACCTCTTTTCTAAAAGCCCAAGTCCTGCCTTGAGGACATAAATGTTGTTGTTACTTGTACCAACCAGTTTATGGTGATTCTTCATGGAGTTTTTAAAACAACAAACAGAGAGAAAAAAGAAAAATCTCTTTAAAGAGAAAAGCAAAACATGGAGCTTAAATTTTCATGAAGGAGGGGAGCATGAAGACACAATCATTAAGCCTTACGGCAGTTGTAGAGGAAAGCTTGGAAATTTATGTCTTTGTCATTATTTTTCCTTTCTCCCTTTGAGGAATACTGTCTGTATCAGCCCCAAATGAAATGGCTGCTCTTGCTCATGTCACTGATCCATAGGGGGTGCAGGTCTTTACCTATCCCCCCATTTAGAGGCCAGGTAGCCTCTACTGTAATTCAGGATGCAGCAGGGAATTATTACACTGAGCCTGGGAGATCACATGAACCCTTTCTGGGTTTCTATCACAGCAATGTTCAGGAGGTTCCCTTTAAAATGCCACAATTTTGTTTGTATGTATCTATTCATGTATGTTGGACAGTACAAAAACAATAGATGTCTGGAGATGCAAGTCCAAAAGTCTTTGGCTCTCAGACTACTGTCAGAAAGGAATTACTACCATTATAAATTTACATCATAGGGAATTTCTATGTCCCCCTCATAGTTTAAAATCTTTACCTCTGCTCTGCCAAAGCCATTTAGCTTAATTCATCTTTACAATCAGAATTCTTTTCCTTTCTATTTTTTTTTTCAGTTGCATGCATTATGATAACAAACATTTGTTCACTGAGCAATGTAAATAAGATGTGCATTATTTTCCAGTTTTCCTTTTATGAAAACCAGGAAATCTATGTGATAGTTCAGGATGCACTTAGAACAGAATATGTTTATATTAAATACAAAATGGCCTGAGGTCAAAGAATGATGATGAGAACTTTGCCAATCTTACCAACGCAACTTTCTTCTCCAGAATCAATATGTCATTGTGTATTAAAAAATTAACCAAGCAAAAACCAACTTAGTAAAACCTCAGGAAAATTAAATACTCCACTTTACATATAATTCTTCCTTAGGGCTGAATATTAAATTAAGCCATAGACAGGTGTTTAGGGACCATAGAAATCAGTGTCGTCACATCAGAATTTAAAAGAAAATTTTCCGTGTATACCATAAAAAATCTTCCAGAGTAGCCAAGCTGATTCAATGAGAAATTCAAATTTGAAGAAACAGTTGCTTAATTCTTGAGACACTATTGCTGCCTAAAACACTTCCATTAATATGTTCTGTCTGTCATCACTTCTCTCTGTTGCCCTAAAGCTTCAACATTTGTTCTTCTAAAATACAGCATTTGCTTGCCTGATACCCCAGCACATAACAATGAAAATTTTATTGTGATAGTTTGGGCTTATTTTGTTTAGCTGTCATCACTCGTATACCCATTTCTTGAGTATTCTCCTTTTAACTAAAGTTTTTCATTTATCAAAGGTGTAGGTGAGTTGGTTCAGTCATGTCACAGTGAACGGTGTGTTTTGATACTAGACTGCAGTGGACTGAATTTCTTTGACTACTCTGGAATCTCAGCACTTCTTCAGGTATTCATGACATTAGAAATGTTCTGTATATGTTATAACTTATATACATATTGGTTATTGGGGCCAAGTACTAGTCACTCCACCTATATCAGTGGATAAATATTCCACCCATAGAGAAGATGAGCAGAGATTAATTACATTAAAATATTTCTAAATATGCCAGTTGTAGAGATGTGTAAATTTACCACTTTAAAATTTCAGCTTTAATTTGGTGATTTTATCTGTATATTCTACTGTCTGCTAAGCCAGAGGTGAAAACATGATCTCCATAATTTCTCCTGTAGACAACATATCCTGCAGACTGGGTTCTAGGATTGCAGGAGTTCCAAGATGCTCTCAGAAGACTAAACTCAGCAGACACTGGTTATTGTGGTGAATGGAACTAAATCCAGATGGTCACTGGCCACAACTGGTGTTCCATCGGGGCCAGTCCTGTTTAATATCTTTGTGGATAATTTGGACAAGGGGATTGAGGGCATCTTCCGTCAGTTTGCAGATGAGACCAGGCTGGGTGGGAGTGTTGATCTGCTGGAGGGCAGGCAGGCTCTGCAGAGAGATCTCGACAGGCTGGCTGGATGGGCCAAGGCCAGTGCTGTGAGGTTCAGTAAGGCCAAGTGCTGGGTCCTGCACTTGGGTCACAACAACCCCAGGCAGTGCCACAGGCTGGGACAGAGTAGCTGGAAAGATGTGGATTAGTGGTGGACTTGGCAATGCCAAGTTAATGCTTAGACTCAATAACCTTAAAGGTCTTCTCCAACCTAAACAATTTTATGAGTCAATGGTTCTGCCTAAAGAATTCTATATGGTGGATAAAAAATTATGTTCAAAAACTGTTTCTTACATTTCTATCAGATCTGGAGTTTAAAAGTTGTGTAGTGAGTACAGAGTTAAGTGGGTGTAGGTTTCATTTTCACAATTTTTATGAGTAAGATAGAAGACTTGAACTTGGGTCTTAACCCAGGCCTCTTCTTGCCCTAACAGTGATTTCACAGAGAAGTAAGTGTTGCCTTAATATATGTTATATTAAAACTACATATACAGACAGGGATATAATGAAAAAGAAAACTGGAAGTGGGAGTGACTATTAGCTATCCATTTGAAATATAGGGTATTCAACATAGTATTAGTTAAAAAATTTGTGAAACTTATTTCCAAAAGGTCTTAGAGACATCCAAATTACAAATTATGTCAAAGAAGTGTTTGACAAATTTGTGAAAGATAAGTCTGGCATGGGCTGTGAAGTGCACAGGTTGGTAGTGCAGCCTCTGGATAAATGGTTGGTCCAAAACCATTTACTCCTCCTCCTACCTAGAGGACCACACTCAACATGTCCTTGTTGTTACACTCCTTCCCAAAATATCATCATGATATCAGAGATGGAAAATTTGTGAACTAAGAATTTTGCTTTATTTTTAAAATAGCATATTCTGATGGGGTTCTCACTGAATCTCTTCTCTCAGAATTTTTCTAATTCACATGGATTATTTTAATATTTTTTTAAGCAGTAACTGCTTTGGATATTCCCTAATTGGCAGAAAACTGCCCTACTCTGGTTTTAGTTATTTTGTTTGTTTTGTTTTGTATCTTATTAATATTTTTTATCTGGGGAGTTGAACACTTTCAAAGAAACAATAAAGAGAAACTTACTGCTGAATGCAGAGTGATAGTTGTCCTGCTTTTTTAACAGAAGTCTCAAAGTTTCCTAGTCTGGTTCCTGTCTGTGTGGAAGGGTAGTATGCAAATGGTAAAGACATGGGAAAACACGCTGAAAAAAGGAGAACTGGAAATAACAACCCTAAAAATTACAGTCAGAAATTGCAAAATCATTAATCAAATTCAGTCTTAATTCTCAGCAGAGCTGTAGAGTACTGTGGAGAGGTGGTAGGAAATAAATGTGGCTTGGGGATGTTTGCATTATAGAAGGGCTCACTCTGGTGGCTGCTGGCAGTACAGCTGCTGCAGCCGCACTCGGGGCTCTGCCTACCGTGAATATGGGCTTTTTGTGTACTTCATTCTCTGTTGGTATTTAAAACGGTTTTTAAAAAATTTCTTGTTTTCAAACATAGATTTACATGGACTGTAAAAACAGATACATCGAGGTGTTGCTAGCACACTGCAAAGGCAAGTATCAGTTTACAGTAAAAAATTTAACATGATGTTTTATATATCCTCACTACCTTCTCAGTGCTCATGTGTTTGTTTCATTGCAGCTTCCTTGATAAAAGCAATGCAGTACGGTGGAAATCTTGACTCTGAAAATCCTGTATTTTTTGAATCTATTTCTTCAGCAATTGATGCCATTCAGATTCACAGGGTAAGACTCAAAAGCAGGAGTAGGTTAAGCCTGAAGAGCTTCTTCGATGCTCACAGCGATTTTTTCAAGTCTGGGAAAGTCTTATTTACCCAGTGAACATTTTATGTAGAAATCTTTTATCTGCCTGTACTCTAGAACTGGTCCTCAGCCTGAGGAATGTAGTTTCCTATTTTTCTGCTGCTAGCATTCTCTTCCCATTACTACGTCTCCTTTCGCAACAACTTCTTGATCTTCTATCAAATGTAAAAATGATCTTCTATCAAATGTNTTTCTGCTGCTAGCATTCTCTTCCCATTACCACGTCCCCTTTCGCAACAACTTCTTGATCTTCTATGATAAATCCAGAGATACTGTGTTGTGGTGCTTTGATCTGGGCTTATTCTCCACTGGAAAGATTTATGTCATCTAGAAACACCTAACACAGCCTCTTGGTGAGACAAGTTAACTCACAGCCAGTTTGCATTACTGAAACTACATACAGTCCTGTTCCTCAGCTTGGGATGCTTGAAGCTGCTTCACACACCACATCTCTGGTCTGCCTGAAATGGTTCTGGATCCCCAGCTAGTTCAGTTTGAGTTAGAAATCTTGTCTCTGCCCTGCACTGTACCATGCTGTATTGGCTCACTGGTGGAAAAAGGAGAATTGCACCAAGTGGAAGAAAGAGCTAGAGAGAGAAGGGAGGCTTGAGCATCTCTTTACTTGCCCAATGATTCTTTGTTCCTTTTTAAAGATTGTAGACCTGGACTTTCCTCTTGAACTATGCAATCCTTTTTCACTGTCATGACAGAGTAAGTGAACATGCATTAAAGAAGTGTGCTTTCCCATGGCTTTATTTATGAAGCAAACATGGCTAAAGCTTGGCTCAGAGCCTTAAACTCATCATGGTCTGTGGTTTGGTTGTTTGTCTTTTTTTCTTCACTTTGTATTTTACTAATTAAATGAGACTTGCCTAGGGCCAAAATCACTTTCCATTGATTTATCCAGATTAAGGTGAGCTGGCACAGTTGGTCTAGTGAATTGACCAGCAAACCATGTTCTCTTCAGTGCTTTTCAACATTTTTCATTATGGTGTCCTACAAAAAACAATTTGTTGAAATGGTAACTGCAGGGCAAAACTAATGGGGTTGGCTATTGTATATTTTGTCTGGGTCTGATTTAGATAAATTAGAATGATTGCTGTGTTATAAAATGTCTGCATTTTTTATTGACATTATTAACTTTCTTAACATTCTTGTAAGATACTAGCATTCCCATTTCATGGAAGTGGGACATAGATGGGCCAGGATGAATGTTCATAATGAAAAGGGGGAGTTAAAACTCAAAGCCCACATTTTAAGGAACTGATTTTTTCCATCAGAGCTGCTAGGCAAATCAAACTTCTGCATAGTGGCTTAGAGCGATGTAGTCTGAAAGGCTTGCATGCAGCCTTGAATTTTAAATGTAATTATGAACAGTGGATATATACTGCCAATACTTCAGAGTACCCACAGAATGTGCTTCAGGGATTTTTATGTGTTCATGTTGAATACCTGAAGATACAGGGGACATGACTGAAAAGGCAGCGTGACTGCAATAGCAGCACCACACTGTAGCTACCAGTCTATGTACTCCTCCTGTGCCTTTTTAAGGTGTAGTGGTAAGTAGGACTTTTGAGTGTTAACATGATGGCAGAATAGGATAGAAAAAAATACAAGGAAGGAGCTGGAGACTAACAGAAAGTGATTTGTTCCAATTTACATTTCAGCTTCCCCATATAGCAGGAAATAGTCTTGCCCTGTCAGAAAGGTAGAGGTAAGAGGGCTTTGTGGTTCATTTTCATCTGTGCTGCTCTTCAGAAATGCAAAGATGTTCTTATCTACACACTCCAATGAAAATGTTGTGTCGTTCTCATTTTTATGTATATAAATTGTACTGTATATAGATACTTGCCTATTACTTTATGCAGTTAATCATAAATATTTTTTTTTAATATTTGTCTTTATAATGGTGGCATTTTCAAGCTAGCACTCCTTCACCTTGTAATTTTACATTATGTTCCAGGAAAACATTATAATACTTTTTTTTTGTTTCTTTTAATTTAGAATTACAGCAAATTCAGTGAACAGAGTGAAGTGTGATGTCCACCCATTGAGCACAGCAAGTTTCGTCTGCTCATATTCAAGATGAACTACATCATGGTTTCTCCTTCACTGTTTTCTCCAGTGGATCTCATACATCATCTTTTGTATACCATATGTATTTAGTACATTCAATAATAACTGATCTGTCTTTCAGAATGAAAATCTTTCAGCTGCAATCACTCAGAGAAGTTCTATGCGATTGTTCTATAGTGGTTTTATAAAATATTTTTATATACATTTAGATACAAATTATTAGAAAGCAGACACAAGGTATTGTGCTTACCAGTTAGGTGTATTCTTTTAGGTATCTTCTATTGCAACATTAGTTGTAATATGCATCTGTAGTTTTGTATGTGGGATAGAAACATTATGAATTCTTAAAAGAGTATGTTTTAATTGATACAGTATCTGCAGGAAAGCATATATCAATGCATACTTTTTCTAATGGCTTTACTCTTTCCCCTGTTCAAGACAGTCATTTTCAGTGACAGTATTGTATCATAGCAATCATATGCTTCCACTTTTGTACTTGGTTTTGTATGCATTTTAATGTCTGCCCAGATCAATGGGAGAACTTGCAAGTATATGCAGAGAAGGCAGATGCATTGGATTGCCTATTAGCTATTAGTCTTGTGCTATTATGGTTTGCCACATTTTCAAAGCCACAGGTATTCTTTAGCTCAGACTGAAGAAGAAAAACTAGAAATATTTTTCCAAAACTTACTATTTTTCCAGCACATTTTTTCCAGTCTGCATTTCCTGTTTCAGTTGTGATTTGTTTGGTGTTGAAATCTTCAGCTGAGGCAACTGAAAGGTGATCATAGCAACACATAAGGTGTGTGCCACATTTCAGCCACAATCCTGACATGCAGAATACTGTGTGTGAGCACACGAAGTGGGTGGAGGAATTCACAGGTTCAGTATTTGTTTTTAATTTATGGGTTGTCAGCAATTGTATTAGATCATACTATCATATTAGCATCATGTTATATGGCAACATATTAAGGCCTTCCAGTACCTGAAGGGAACCTACAAGAAACATGTAGAGAGACTATTTGCAAGAGCATGTAGTGATAGGACAAGGGGATAGGATAGGGGAATGACTTCAAACTGAAAGACAGTAGGTTTAGACTAGGTATTAGAAGAAAAATGCTGAGGCACTGGAACAGGTTTCCCAGAGAAGTTAGGGATGCTCTGACTCTGGAAATGTTCAAGGTAATGTTAAATGGAGCTTTTAGAAACTTGTTCTAGTGGAAGGTGTCCCTGCACATGGCAGGGTGTTGGAACCAGATGTTTTTTAAAGGCACTTCAAACCTAGGCCACTCTATGATTCTATGTATGATTTTTCTCCGCTTGCCTTTGTTCCCTTTTGTGAACAGAGCAGTAAAATGTGAGTTGAGCAAAAAGGAATCAACAAATTACAAAAATAAGGAAGTAGGGGGTTTTGGTTTTTTTCATCAACTTAAAAAAATCTACAGAAGCTGAAGGTAAATGAATATGGTACAGCTATAATGGCCATTTTACACTACAGGGAGTAGGGAAATACAAGGATGCTTTGTGCAGCTTCCACATATAGGGAAAATCTAGTAAGCATTCTGTTTTCAGCAGCTTCTGAATGCTTGTCTGGACCCTCTTTTCTCTTTCTTCCCAAAGCTGCTGTCTGCAGGAGATGAGGTGGCTCAAGGAGTGACTTCTGCAAATCTGCATCTCTGCAGTTAAGACATTGATAAGCTTTGCCTCAAGTCTTGGTCACTCCACACTAGTAGACGATAATGGGAGACAGACATAGGGTTTTTTTGCCCTTTCAATTATGAGTGACTTGTAGTTATTACCTACTTTGTCCCACAGAGGATCAGAAATGTTCTGTACAAGTTCTTCTGAGACTGCTTTGGTAATTACTGTGCAAAAAGGTTGATAAGTAACTGTGAGAAACTCATTATATGCAGGCGAAATAAATTCTGTATATTGTCCCAAGCACATTAATTTCAGATGCTGTAGTTGATTGCAAATGGCTCATTACATCACTGCACTCAGTAACAGGCTATAACATTTGATTAATAATTTCCTGAAACAGTTTTAGTAATTTATTAACACTTTAAAAACTATTTACAATGTACTTTAATTGTAGAAGCATCAATTTTATGTCACAGCTGAATGGAGATTTCTACTTAACTGCAAACTGAATAAATGAATAAATGGTATCTTTTCTACTAAGTTCAGCATTTGTTCTTTGTCAGCTAAATGTTTTTTCTGAAAATGTATAGATTAGTTGATTAATGAAATTGTTAAAAATAGGGTCCTTAGCAAAGATAACATCTTTCACTTTTCAGGAGACTTTTATTCTGAATGATCTTGTAACTGGAACTCGTAAAATTTCTCATAGTATAAGCCCTTTAAGAAACCTTCTGCACTAAATAATCAGTTTTGTAGTGCTTATCAAAATAGCTTCTAATTTTTACCGCTTAAATAGGAATAATTTTTGCCTGGTTAAATGACTGATTTAGCAATGAACACCTACCTTCCATTAGCTCTAAACTTCCAAAACTGGACTTTGGGATAATTTTTCTGTACCCTATTTTGCTATATATAATTAGTTTAAGTAACTTTCCATTTCTGAGAGTACACATTGTTAATTATATTCCCTGTCTGACAAGTGGCATCACTTAGGATAGTTGTTTTCTCAGCAGAATAGCATTTAAGGGACACGTGAAGATAGCTGCCCCTTAAATTTATTCTAAAATACCTGTATTGAGTTTAAGCTCTATCAAACCAGAACTGCTCTACAGAAGTATGGGCAGTGAGGGAGGGAGTGTAATTTCTTTTTTACCATTGACTTGGATGAGCAAATTGCAAATTACAAACTACAGACACAGTAACCATTTCTCCACCACCCACTCTTTGGAGCAACTGATATTTACTAAAATAAGTGACTACACATTTCTTGTCTTCAAGTGGCCAAGATGCTAGTGCCATCAGACCTTGTGGACTGCCAGATCCCTGGTTGCTCTGCTGGTTTGATGGGAGTTGCTTCATGTCCTCCCTGAGTTGGTCACTTCAAATCCCTGGTGATGGCGTGTTTCCACCACTAAGAGTCAACAATTTGACAAACAACTGCTTAATTTTGTGGCGAAGATTTAAGGAAACATCCTACACCTTCTGGATTAAGTTTTGGAGGCAATTTCCACTGCCAATTTCAACCCTTCCCTCAATGCTTTTTTATATAGACTGTCCATTGGCTTTCCTCTGGCTCAAAGAGAGAATTATTATGTAAATATATGGCAGCCTAATCCAAAATAACACAAATAGCTTCACTAGAATAGAATGGAATTGAATAGAATCGAGTAACACTTGAAAGAAACAAACAGCAATCATCTAGCCCAGCTGCTGTTATTATAAAAGAATATCATAATTAGAATAAACCATACTTATTCTTCTGATCCAGAAGGGTGAAAGGAACCAAACTCAACCTGTAGCAAAGACCCTACACAAAGTCTGTGTGTCATGGCTGTGCAGGCCTGGCCACACTGTCCCAATGGAGGTGAATTACAGTCAGGAACAATAAGGGGTTTAGTTATTTGTGCCCTGCTGAGGCAGACATTCATCTTTGTACCTTCAGCTTTATTTACCTGAACATCCCTAGGAACTTTTCAGAATAATGATTTTATCAACTGTAGTTACATTTGTAAGCTTACACAGTCTTGGCAAGAACAGCAAACTGTGGAGTTCCCTCAGTCCTCAATGATTTCTAAAGGTGCAAGAGAGAGACTGCACTGGTCAGCAGAGGCTTGAAGAAGTCTCTCATTTACAAATACATTTCAAGTAATGAAACTAATGAGTTTACTACTCTAAGCAAGCAATTCTGAAAATCTAACCATTCACTTTGATTCCTGTATGTATACTTAGATGCTCAGATTTTATCTTGCAAAATTCAGTATGTATGAGTCACCAAGCTTTTGCAAATCAGTGCTTCAATTTTGCACATTTGGTGTATTCTTCACTTCATAGGAAAACTTTAATACAAGATCATTTTTTGCAGAGATGGTCCAACATTATCAGAGATGACATATTGACTTGACACGTTTAGGAATTTTTAGCTATTTTTAGGAACTTATTCTACATTTTAAATAGTATACAATGTGAGTAAATAGTTTTTCTCAATATTTAAGATTTGCTAACCAAAGTATATTAAAATGGTGATCTGATTGTATGCTTCTTATAGAATTTGTTTCACATATTCCAAAACAAAGAAAGCAATGAGGAAAAAAAGAGAGAGCAAAATGAGGTTAAAAAATGAGTATAACAGCAATTAAAAATTAGGTATAAAATACGTAATAAGGAAAAGACTGTTAACATTATATTTATGCAAATTAAATGTTTCTAATTCTTGTCATATGTCTTTCATTTTAAAGGTTATTTACCCTGATTCTATGATTCAAGTGTCAGAAGGTCTGGCTGTAGTTGCTTTGACATAATTTATTTGACAGCTCTGTGTGTCATAAATATATAATGTAACAAGGAAAGGTATCTTCACTGTTGAATGAAAACATTAATGTGTCAATACTGTGTATGAATACTGTTTGACATTTACTAGTTTCAAAAATAAAATACACAGTATGCCTTGAAAATATGGTATTCTTATTTTTGGAAGGTACTTTCTTTGTCTACAGGAACTCATAAATAAATGAAGGAGTGCAGTTCCAGAATGCATGCTAAATGGTGCCTTCATCGTTAAGATAGATTTTACTAAAGATCACATAATCTTTATGTTTCCATATGTTTTATAATGCATTTAAATATTTTTTCTTTTTCAGATTCTGTGTATTAGCATATGCAAGAATAAATTTGAACTGAAATAAATTGGAATATGAGACAATTTGCATGTAGGAGGAAAATGCCCTCATTATTTCAATTTTTTTTTACATTCTCTACTAGCCACTCTGTTAAGAGATATGCTGCCTTCTCCAATCTCAAAATGTATTAAATCTTAACAATGAAAAAAGATAAATTGCCTTACATTCAGAAGTTTTATTTCCTCACAGCTCTTACAGGAGTATGGCATGTAACAGACATTTTTACCTCTATAAGAAATACAGAAATCTTGGTCCAATTTCTCCAGTATTGCCTCTTTGCATGCACAGTCATTTTAATATGTCTTTTTTTAATTGTCATTTGCATCTACAGATGGTGCACCTCATATCCAATTGGCACGTACTGACGGCACTGCTTATATACAGTCTCAGCTTATCCCAGTAAAGAGGAAATGATGGGCCAATCTTCCCACCACCTCCCAGTAACTGTAACAACATTAATGAAAAATGGATTGATATATCTTTAAAAATTTGGCCTTGAAACTAGCAGCTTAATTTTTCAAGCCTGAAATTCACGAAAACATTTGCTTCTACCTAAATGAATGCGACTGCTATTTTTTTTTTATTTTACAGCAGTATGAAAAAGTATAAACAATTTACAGTGCTCCTAGATGCTAGACAGCATATTCTTAAATATTCTTAATGTTTATCTTAAGGACATAAGCTATTTTCTAGAGCTATCCTTTCCAATTACACTCACAATAGCAAGGAAACCTCCAAGTTATCTCACTCTGGAGTGAGGTAACTCAAAAAATATCATTATTTTTATTCCCAGAAAGGGCATGTAGAAGCCCAAGATCAGCTTTCACCAGGAACTTGAAAGCTAACTTGAATGCTCATTCCACAGCAGTTCTGGAGAGCATGACATGCAAAAGCAGAGAAATGGCTGCTTGGTTAATCCTTTTCTCATGTGCTTTCCAATAAATACGTATCTTGTGCTGAATACATTCAGGTTGTTAATATTTAAGAAGAACCAAGAAAGTATCTCATGTCGCTGCTCTGACTGACTCAATGATGACAAATGTTTCTCATTCCCATTTTGCTTTGATTGTGATACTGTTGCAGTTTAAAAACAGCAAAACCAGGAATTCTTGAAAACGCTACAGTATTGAATTAAGCTCTACCCTGTACATTCACTTAAATCCCACAAAATATATCCACTAATTTGGACATACTGTTCTATATTCCATTTGAGAGGCAAAATTATCTGCTCCCTTAATTGTTACTTGCAATAGTTGTAAGATTTTGGGGAAGGTGCTTTTTTGCACATTTGCTCTGATTTGTAGGCTCAGGTAGTATAGTAAAAAATGCTTGCTGCTCATTGGGTCTGGAAATGAGGTTTCTCTGAGTTCATAACAACAGTACTGGAATTGTGAATTGATACTACAGAGTGGGTAGTTTATGCTCCAGTATAAATCAATAATTTCAAAAACACTCAGCATTTTGCTTCAAGTTCCTTTTCTCTCTCTTTGTTTTTAAATCTCAGGAATTTCATTACTTTCTTGTTTAGCTTGGTTCCTACAGCCAGATTCTTAATTCAGAATACCTCCATAAAGGAAGATATGTTTTGAAAGAACAAGAGCAATCCTAACTTATCTGTTAAGTAAAAAAAATGCACTTTTTTGGTTCTGGAGTGCTTCCACATTTGAAATGCGTTTTGGAATATTATGTTTGCAATCTGCAATTTGCAATCATTTTGATCTTACTTTCAGTAATAAAATTGTGTTTAGGTCTGCTGATCACAGCTCGAGTTTGGTGCTGCCTGACTCCACTGCTGCCCTGATTTCAGAGGTCTCCTCATCTTCAGTTCCCAATCCCATGAAATAGAGAAGGTGACTTGTAGGTGACTTGTGATGCTTTGCAGACCTGGGGACTGCTGGCTTCGCTGCTTCCTTCTGCCTCTCTCCTAGCAGGAGACAACCTGGTCTACAGACTGCAGAGCTGCAGAAGTGATCGAAATAAAAGTGAAATGGTGCAGATGCAGAGCTGGAGACTAGGGCTAAGATGCTGGTGGGCTCTGAGACTGTTGTGCATGGGACTGGGAGGAGAAGGGTGCTGGGATGGACAGCAGGATATGGGAAGAGACTATACAGGAGAAAAAGACTCAAGTGAGCAAGACTGTGATACTGTGCATGAATGAAAAAGCTGAAGAGCAAAGGTGCATCTGGGATGTCAAGCTGCACAAAAATTTGAACCAGCTCCTACTGGCAGGCCTTTGATCACTACACAAGGTCATTTTCTTCCAAAGTGCAGCTTGCCTCGCACAAGGGTAATTTCCTCACAGTGCAATTGATCCTGTTAATTTAGTTTTAGGCAGCATTTCAATTACTTCATATCAGTAAGAATTTGGGTTTTTTTCTGCAGTCAGACATCTTTTTCGACAAAATGCAGCATTTATAGGTGTTTCATTCATATAAGTATGAAGTACGAATATTACAAAGCTCACATCTGCTGCCTTTCAGCCTCACAGACTACACCTTTTCAGAGACAGGTGGTCCATAAGGACTGACAGGTGTACCCCAAGTATTGCCACCTCCATGTTATGGGCAGCCCTTGCAAACACTATGCTCAAAGCACTTCAATCATTTCTCCATCATTTTCACCATTCAGACACTTACTAGGATCCACCTGGGATAGTGGCAGTAGCCCCATTCATGTCATGCATCAAAGAAAATTTAGCACAGGACTAGAAGTGTGCAACAAAAAGAAAGTTAAAGGGGAAACACTTTCAGTTAAAAGATTAATTCCAAGCGAGTATAACAGCTCAAGAATAACCAGTCCATTAGGGCTAACCAACATCTAGCTATGGGCAATATTGGTAGAGTTTCATGGGGAATGGTAACCTGTGCCTTGGTGAGTGCCTCCACTCTGTCTGTGCAGGGAAAAGGCCAAACCAGACAGTGCAGTAGAGTCTTCAGTACCCTCAGTACTCATGAGAGCTGCACTGAGATGCAGTGCCCCAGAGATGCACAGGCACAACACAAAGGACAACTGTGTGAGCACCAGCCAACCACATCAGTGTAGGCAGAGATACTATCACACCTTTTATCAGGAGAGAGACATCCATGTGGCTTTGGACATCAGCTGAACTGTCTTTATTAACATGGTCCTCAGCTTACAATGCCATTATCCTGCCTGTCTGGGCTGTGTGCACCAAAGTGTGGTTTGCCAACTTGAACCAAGTATTTCTAAATTGCCAAAATCTACTGTGCTCAAGTCTGGACTCACCCCAGGTAGGTTAACCTTCTATGATTTCTCCTTCCTGTGGACATCATCCAGCTGCACAGAAAGGAGGGTAACAAGATTCATTGGTGACAAGGGCAAAGACAGCAGAGGGTATGAGCTGACAATCTAAGTTCCTGGGGTTTGGTCTTCATAATGGTGGTTTAACATTAAATATATATATATTGTCCTAGGAAGAGGGAATGGTATCCTGAAGTTCCTCACTCCTACGACTTCCCCAGGCACAAAAATACAGTGTTTCCTTTTGTCAGGCAGCCTAGTTAAGGCTTAAACTCTTTTTTGCATAGTTTTATTGTAAGGTATCCTCACCTACCAGTAGGAAGGTTATTACCCTGAGGGTAAAATGGTAGATGTGAATTTTGCCAGCCTGAGAAGGAAGTTATTTCTGTATTTCTCAACACATATGGCAAAACCTGGGCTATTGTATTGAAGGAGCTGCCCTAGCTTATGCATGATAAGAGGACTAGCAAGATGTTAGCTCTCTACTGTCAACACAAATAGACACACTGGAAAAATCAATGAGAAGCACCTCTATATTTCTGCAAGGGGTAAGGGACACGCTTCACTGCTTGGTCTGGTCAGCTGTGGACAACTCCAGTGTCACCACAGCCACAAGTTGGGACACTAAGTAAAAGCAAATAAAGTGTCCTAATATATAAAGTCATGAAGAACTGCCAAAACCTTTTACTCTGTCAATGTTGGAGGTATTTCCTCTGCCCATACAGTTGTCAAAAAGGACAAAAAAAAAGATGATGTTTAATTCTGCAGCATGTAAAGTGTTTCTGCATCAGTGATTTCTCCCCCATGGAACACAGCAGGTAAGTCTTGGTGAGAGTCAAGCTTTAAATTTTTTTTTCCCTTCATTTTCTGGGCATTTGCAAATATAACATAGGTCCTTAATATTATATTAACATAAATTTTTATGTGTCAATTAACAGATAAATTCATTATGAAAACTCATTTAGGAAAGGGCTGACACCAGACAAAGCCTTGAGGCAGCTGTGGAGTGCCAGGATGAAACATCTGCTCCATCAAATTGCACTCAGATGCTCCCATTTCTTGGCTGTTCACCCCTGCTCCACAGCACCTCAAGTAGCCACTTACCTCCTTGGGACATACAAGTCTGGACACAGACCCACACAAAGGCCAAACATCTCCATCAATTCTTCTAGGCATAACCACCTAAAGAAAGTTGTCATGATATGCAACCCTTTAACATCATGACAAAAAAAAATATCTGTACAAGATACATGCTGTGTTCGTTTTTCATCTGATATTTGCTTCTGTTGACTTATTTACATAGTATTGAATTCGACAACCATCTCAAATATTGAATCTACTTCTGAAACTCACCTATTTTCTTTGCTATGAACCTCATTTGATATTTTTGCTAATGTAAAAATGCCTTCCATTACTAGCTGTGTTGCTTCTCGTGACATAATAGAAATTGACTCAGAAAGTAGCATATGCTGTTATCACCCATAATAGATCAACCACATCTCAAGGACTGGAAGCCAAAATTACCATTTGGCATGTCTGTAAATTCAAATATAACGTCTGTCCCAAGTTGGAAATTAATGGAATTTTATCTATTTTATAGATATATATCAAAGCTTTCACTACTGCCATAAAAGATTTTTCATTTAGTAAAGAAATTTAGTAAAGAAATTCTCCGTGGGTGTTTAATGTTGTTGAAGAGCTCATCAGGCTGCAATTTGTAAAACACATCTCCTTCTGCCTCTCTGCAGATTGTTTCCTCCACTTGGAGGTTCAGCGCTTCCAGAAAAACAGAGGTGGGAGGTCCAGAGAAGCTGCTTCTCTGTCTCCCTGTCCCAAGGCAGGACCCACTAAACCATTTCCAAAAGTTATTTCTCAACAAAATAGAAGGCAATAGTAAAATATTATACGCTTGTACATAGCCCTTCATATATGTACTGTACCTCAAAAATTCTTCCCTATTGGTTGGTACTGCTTAGGTTTAGTTTTTAAAGGACCAATAATACACAGAAAAAGGCAATTACTGAGGATGAACCTTACTTGAACACTTTCAGAACAGAAAACTCCCTAACAGCAATCAGATTTCTATGCACATGCATGGCAGGATCAGACTTCTCATTTCTCACCCGTACCTGGGGTGCATTTTCAACCAGCATACAAGTTCTGGTGGGGATTTTTCACCCACCTATACAGATTATTTTGTTCATCCTCTGCCTCTTGTGTTTTTGATGAGGATTTCTTTTCAACAGCTATGGTTTCTAAAAGGGACAAATTATGCGTCCAGTTCTGCAAACCTGCCTGCAATGAATGCCTTTAGAAATCAGTGGAGCTTTCACATGGCAGATGGCTCCCGAGGACTGTGGTATTTTAGCTGGGGATATTTTAGTGGCTTTTTCCCTATGCATGACAGAATGATTTGCTAACTGCTAGAAAATGTCATCAGACCCTTTCTCATTCCACAGTGAAACCTTTGGATTTGTTTTGAATGAGCAAAAATGTTTTCTTTCCCTGTTGTACAGGACACTCCTATCCGATGAAAAATATTTCCAGAAAAAAAGCAGTGACATTAGAAGTGTAGAAGGGTAAACCAGCCATGTTGTGATTCAAAATAGATGTAAAGCCAGAAGAAGTGGGGAAAGGTTTTGCTAAAAGCCTTCAAATAAATGTTCTATTACTGAAAATGTTTCCGTCCCCTAAATCCTTGTGGAGAACTTTCTAATTATTTAATTTTTGGTGTCATCTGATTTACTCCCTGATTACAGTGCAATAAATGCATAAATATGGTAGAGTCACAAAGTTTAGCTTTTTTGCATTTGTTCAAAAATGATGAATTCATTGACTATTGCATGTCATTCCCCATCTACACTGCCTCCTACAAAAACACAGTAAAAGCAAAAAAAGTTGCTTCAAACCTCTCTCTATCGCCAGCATTTGTCCCAGTACCAGAAAGAATTAATTCACTATCCCTGGCCAGGCCTATATCTGCACACAGAGATTGCAGTGGATTATTTTACACCAGTTTTGCCAATGCAAAAGTGCAGGGAACATTCTTCTTCTGGTCATACAACTAGTCAGGTGTAACAAGACATGTTCTAACCAGCTACCACACTGCTTAAAATGGACCTGCATGTCCAACTGCTGTTTAAGTTCAGAGGACCTGTCAGTGCGTGAAGTAAAGGTTACCAGCTCCCTGGGTAGTCCACAGAATGAAATAGGAGCCCTATTTAGATAGTTAACATTTCCCACTGTGTCATTCCAATAGAAGATATATGCAGCTATGACTTACATCTCTGGGTAGTAAGACTGATTCTACTACCAATTGTTTGCATTTTTTTAAAATCAAAGCATCCATGTTTCTATTATGAAGCAAAGCAGATATTCTGAATACATCTCACTCCATCCTAGAATTTGTAGCCTGAATTACCATTTACAGCACACACAAATACACAACTCCTTTTGTAGCTTTCTCCATTCTAATCTTGTGACTAATTATTCCTTTCTAATGTTTCCACTTGTTTTCTTAAGCCATTCCCTCCTCTTTGACCCTTCAATATGATGGCTATTCAACAAAACTAAAATTAATGTGGCTTTCTTGTTTCCTTCTTTATACAACAGTGTAATCAATAATATCATCTGACTTCTGGAGACAGGAACTCTTAGTTAACCTTCCTTGCTGCTCTTGGCTGAACAGTTGCTGAGCATTGCAGCATGTAACACACTGTAAATTACAGAAAAATAGTGGCTATCTTCAAAAATATGGTGATACAGCAGTCATTTTAACAGCAGGATATTTTGATTCATTGTTCAAATTCACATTCAGGATTTGAGTCTAGGCTATTGAAGAGGAGTTTTTTTGGGTACAAAATAATTCTTAACCATTGCACCAATGGTATTCTAAGCCAGACACTTGATCAGAAAGGTCTGGAGCCTTGGGAGACTATTCAGATTCCCACCTGAAATCTCCATGCAAATTTCATGTGCTGCTCTGCCTGAGCATGGAAATACAAGTGGGAAAAAACTCACTGAGAAAACAGCACTAGTCATGGTAAGGGATTATGCTTTTTTTTTTTTTTAAATGATATTGCATCAAATGGATAAGAAAAAGTTGTAAGAAAGGAGAATTAATAAGAAAGAATTTGCTTTGGCAGTTGAGAATCATGAATGTGTTTTGCAGCTGGAAGCCAACATAGCCAGGGAGGAAGAGTGCTCATTATTGCACCAGTAACAACAATGAAGAGTTAATAAGACCACATTTAGAAAATTAGGGAAATGCAACCTTAAGGAAGCACTCTAAGGCATAACATGCAAAGCCATTTTTGCTAATCAAAGAGGCATTGCAAACTTGGCTGACATTTGCTTTAATGAAAGACTCATTTTTGTCCAGCTTCTCCACAGAGTTCAAAACTGTGTGGATGAGCTCTAAAACTGTCTTGTATTTTGTGTTGAAGGTCTGAACTTTTTTTTTTGTCAACAGAGATATCAATGGATCATGTGCCTCCATTTTTCAAACTCTGTTCAGCCAGTGTAGGTAAGCTCTTGCCACAGACTCAGTCACAGACTTGAAAAACTGCGTTAGTTCATGAGGATGAGAAGGGAATTTATTTTGCTACAGCATTACTACATCCAGTTTAGCATTCTTTGTACAAACTTACTGAACCAGACCACTAACTTCTTTAGACATTCACTTCAAAACATTCCCGTTTCCTCAATATACAAGCACTCCTCTCTGTTTTGGAGTAATGTGTTTATTGTTACCTGAGTAGAAATCTACACATATGCATACACAATATTCTAGGAACAGGCAGACTCTTGATCTCCTTCTGTAGTCTGAAAGATAAATTACATATTGGATTGCAACTTTTAAACTGATTAATCCATCTAAGTTTTTCTCTGCTAGAGTCCTTAAAAAGTTTAGCTAGTCTAACTTACATCAGAATTCAATCACAAAGGTGAGAAAATAAGGAATATTTACTATCAGAGGTAATGTTTTTTGAAATTGTCATAATTTTTATCACAATTTTTTGTGGAGTCACATTGGGAATAAAGGAAATAGTGTTGTCTTCTCTAATTTGAGATTTGAGGGGAAGTAGGTCTTACCTCAGGAAAAAAAGCAGAGCATCCCTGAGATCAGTTTATCTGAAATCAAAAAGCATCATCAAAATAAGAGCTGAATTGATGGACTGAACCCTTAAGAAGGGTTGATGTGCTGAGATATTCCCTGCCTGGCCCCATAGGTGAATTCTGATAGTACCCAACAGCATCTCAAACCAAAGCTGATTAAAGAGAGGGTAAGTATGCCAGAACAAATTAATTCTTACATTTCATTCTAGAAAAAAAGCCTTTATTTTCATTCTTTGAGAAGGGATTGAGCAAGGGAAAGAAACTGTTTTGATTTAAAAAGCCCCTTGCTCCACCAGTTATACTGATTTTGTAGCTGAAACATGAAATTGAAGTGTTCTTTGTCCACTGGTAACAGAAAAAATATTTAGTTTATATTTGTGGTTTTGTACCATTAGTTAAAAGGATGACAATTTTAAAATTTTTTTAGTAAAATTTCATGTTGATTGCAAAATAGTTTTTCACTGGGGAAAAATATCTTAATAGAATGTTGCCAATTTAGCTTGATGTAAATGAGAATTAAATCCTTCCATGTTGCTAGAGAATAACAATGATCTAAATGAAATTATAATCTACCAGGGAAAAATTTATGGGAGATAAGAGCCTCAGTGGCTGTTCAGCTGAAAACCCTTAAAATCCTTCCAAAGACTGAGTCTGAGTTGCATCCAGGTGTTTTAGCTGCTTACAAGACAGAGATTTAATTCAGAGGATGGAGCTGTCTTGACCTAAAGTTCTGTTGTGCTGTGCTTCCAAGTTGTTATCCACTCCAGGAAATGCTAACACAGGCAGACTGTGAATGGCTGACACTTTTAATACTTTGATACTATTCCATGAACTTAAACTGAGATTGGCTATTTTATTTATTTATTTTCACTATTCATTAACAATACACAGCAACTCGGTTAATTAATCCATGTGTTTCATGGGCTGTCAATATTGCAAAAATGTGAGTTTTGATCAGTATTTTGCACATAATTCTTACTAACACTTGAACAATAGACCTCTAAAGTTTCTCTACTTCTTTGATAGTGATTTTGAAGAATGCACAGCTATGCTTGAACTCTATTACCAGGACTGAATGCAAAATAAAAATGCTCTTAACCTAAGAAGATAAATAATGCTGTATTTACACAAGATGCTTATAATAATAATATTGATTATGTAAACAAAGCTATCATTATTGATTCTAATAATTTTTTGTTACTTAGGGAGATTTCTGCTGAAAACTATTTTCACTCAACTTGCCTTTGAAATTGTTTTAAAAAGCTGAACTAAAACTGAATAAGGAGCTCTATGAGTACTTCACCAACTAACCAGACTTGTGACTTGCTATCTGGGAGACACAGAAAACAATTTTATGAAACAACTTCCTGATAAAATTGCAATTTCATTATTCTCAAAATAATCCATTGATTTTGAGCCAATGTACCATGAAAAATGTAAAAACAAAATTGATTTACTCTTTAATTGGTTTCATTTACTATCCTATTCAAATGCCTTGAATATTGTGCTATATGTAAAGGAGATTTTAATATTACATAAATTCCAAACAAAATATATGGAATTATAACTGGAATCTCAAGAGTTTTTACAATTTGAAATAGAGGGAGTTTTATTTTGCTAGACTGCTGTTATTGAGATTAGACTACAATAACACTAGATAGATTTCCAAAATTGATCGCTTCAACCAGCATGTACAAAAGACTTCTGGATTTTTTTTATTTAATGAGAAATACCAGAATTTCAGCTCTCCCCTTAATTTAATTCAAAGGAAAAAAAGGAGAAATTATTACTCAAAAAATTTCAATGGCACTGTGTAATAATAGAAATTAAAAACTATGAAAATAGACATTGGGAAATCTTGGTCTATGATGTAGCATGAAGGCTGATATTTCTTATTATATTAACAAACTGTATATGTGTATGTGTTAAATAAAACCAAGGATTCTGGCGTGACAGTTAAAATATTTGGGGGTTTGGGGGTCTGTATTAACTGGTAGAGTATATTTATCACTTCTATGAGGGCACATAATTTATACATACTCTTCACTTGACTTGAGCCACTAAAGTAAACGGATTACCATCAGTTCAAGTCAGTTGATACAAAGACCCTTTTCACTGACAATGCACTGCTCCAGAGCAATAACCTAACAAAGGCTCCACATAAAAGACTTTGTAGTGTATTTTTAGGATGCTTTGTATAATTTTGATCTACTTCAGTATACTTTGCATACCTTCTCTGTGTTGATGTTATTTGAGTTTTAAGTACATTGGACTTTGTATAAAACTACAGAGGAATGAAACAGGGAATTAAAGAAAAAAATAAGAACCCCTTCAATGCTTTCATTTGTGGTCAGTCACCACTGTACTCCCTCTCATGTCTTTTGAGATTTGTAGCCAAGCCGAGATCTACGGCCATCTGTTTTTAATCTCTATTCAGGATGATAGTCTGTGGATCAATGAACTCTAGCCACAGTCTATAGAGAAACTGCAAATCTTTTTGGGATAATTTCCAGAGGATAATAATATTCACAAGAGACTTCTTTTGCCTTCCTTATCTCCAACTACAGTTTTTCATAAAAGAATGGTATCATAGCTGCCTGTTCCAACAATTGCTTCTATCATGATGCATTATTGCCAGCAAGCTAAACAATTGAAGTCATAAATCTTTGAGCTTTCAGCTCTGCTACCACTGCCCAAAGGAGATTTTGTAAGACACAAGTGAGCTAAAGTGACTAAATGCAAGAGGGTGAAATGGGACAGAAAACTTTCCTTCTGATACATTGTCTGGATTTTCTTGCAAGAAAACATGGCATGAAATAAAGTTCCTTTGCAAGTCTGAAATTAAACACTTGCACGGTGTGCTTGCTTCAGTTAATGCCCATCAGACATCAACCATACTGACAGAAATGAGTAATTCTAGTAACTGTACATTACATTGAGAAACACATATGAACAGAAAATAGTAACTACTAGTTCCTGTCCTGGTGCACATTGACTTGGCATCTGCAGAGGATAAAATGCACAAATGCATATGCTAAGAAGTGCTAATTGCGCTGGCTCTCGCTCAGTTCTGTGCTGAGCACTCCCCTACACTCACACTTCTGTGCATGACCTGCAGCCATCCTGCCAAAGCCAGGAAACACGAGGCTTTGTAAACCCCTGACAGGGTCTTGCACTGCTGCTACTTCTCCCCTCCTCATACTGAAGAAAAAGTGGAGAGAGTATCTTGGACTGAAGGAGGTACCCCAGTCCCAAACTAAATTAACTACTGGACTGGTGGACAGCACAGTATTCTTAGAGGTGGCTGAAAGCACCTGGCTCTAAAGGGTCATTACCACATAAGCAGGTCCATTCCTTGCAGAGGCTCATGAGGGCATGATAAAACAGCCTACCAAACTGCTCCAAAGAAAAAATAAATAAGCAGCAACCCTTAACTCTTAGCTCTCCCAAATGTGTTTTGTTATTTCTTTCAGAAATCTGTCTGAAATGAAATTGGCATAAACTCAGGAAATTCTTTCTGATTTGAGATTCAGGCCTCTTACCTGAATTGCATCACTGCACTGAAAACCACATCCTTGTTGATGTGAATATCCGTCTTTTCAAATTATTGTTCTGTATGTCGTGTAAGTTGCAGCATTCTTATCTCTCATGAGAAAAAACAGCTATTTTTTCAGACTCTTGCAACATTTTTTAGGATGTTGAGATTCTACATTTTAAATATGAACAGCTGACTTCTCCCCTTAGATACATAAATGCAATTCCCACTGAAATCAATTAAAGCTGTCTTGAAATCTCACAGACTACCCAGAACTTTATATCCATTTCTATCTTGAAAGTAATTGGACATATATCATGTGAATTGTCTAATGGAAAGAAGAATCACCCCCAGTTCACTATCTGGAAGGAAAGTTTGGTTACTTGATACACAGCTTTTCACTTCCTGTAAATTTTTAGAACTACAGCTTCTCTCTACACCTCCATTTGTATAAAATATTTCAGATTCATAGTGCTAATCCTCTTCTTTTGTGAGCTTTATTTCGATTTTCTGCCAAGAAATGAAGAACTAAGAGAAAAAAAATTAGTTCTTAAATGAGTCTACTCTCATATAAAATACTTCTACTCAACAATATTATGGGGAACATTTTAAAACGAAACAGACTTTATTAGAAAACAGCAAGGTTATGGCATTAACCTGGGAAGTATTTAAAAGGCAAATGACTACAGCGATGGAAATTCCAGTTGTTCCAGACTAATGCTTACCCCATCCAAGTCAGTAGATTTTTTGCCACTGATTTTTGTGCTGGACAGAGTTTCACTCTGCTCAAGGGCTGGGACTTCTTTCTTGCCAGTGGCATCTTTAGAGCATGTGAGGAAAAAAATGAAATGGAATTTTCTTGAAAATATTATTTCAAGAGACCATAGAAACACTGACAAACATGTTGCTTATTCTAGAACTTCTTAATTCCAAACCTTCTCTAGTTTGCACTGAAAATAATTACATTATACAAAGTACTCCATATTAATTGCAAAAATTTTTTTCTGAAATATCAGTTTCATTGTTTGAATGGTAACATTTTCTTAGTTTTAACAACTTTAATTCTGACTGAAATGAAGTTAGGCTACGGTGGAAAATCCACTTTTAAATACATATCTGGCTGGAAGATATAGCTACAGGTCAGAAGTAATCAGAAGCCCTTGAGGACAGCCTTTGTGAAGCATCATCCTTGGGAATGGGAGTATGAGGATAACTAGGAGGCAGCATCTGGAGCAAACAACCTGGGGAAGTAGCTTTCCTGTCTTCCATTTCTACCACAGACCTAGTTAGCTTTAGCTTTACATATGAAATTGCATTCCTGACCAAACTTTTAATAGAAGAGCCATAAAGTTTTAATTAAGAGGTAATCTGAAAGAAATAGAGTACTTTTGTAGAACTATTGTCTCTTGGCGGCAGACAAGGCATTTACTGAAATGAGATTTATCTTCAAAGCAGAAGATATGGATCATATGCTATTACAATCACAGCACTTTTTAGCAGGTGATGGACAGTGAAGCAATGATCTTGACTGATGGATGTCAGTACACAAGAGAGATAGTGGTTTAATGCATTTTTTGCAATAGCAGACCTCTGAATCATTCAAGTTATAATTGCCCCTTCTGGGGACTGGAAAATAGGACAATTTTGAAATGAGAAAATAATGGATATTTTTCCATAGAACATATTTTCCATCTGAAATACCATGATTAGTCTATTTCTTAATCAGTGGGTTTATAAGTACTCAATTGCAGTAATTTTAAATTATTTCGATTTTTTTTTCCTGGAAATAAAACTATTTCACTAACAAGAGTATAACAGAATACTATTTTTTTTTACATTCAGCCTCAGAGTTTCACCCAAGATCCATGAAGTGTTTCTATGAACACAGAGTATTCCTGCTGCAATCTCCTGCTTGTGACTTTTTGGCTGTTGACTCCATTTGTCCACAAATTATCTACTGGGACTTCTGGTTCCCCTCTACTGTGGCTGTAAGAATGTCTATTATCTCTTAAAATCAATGATTAATTCTGTGTTATCTTAAGAGGTAGGGGATCTCCCTTCTAATCTCTTCTTGGGGTACAGCCCTTCCTAATCCTACTTTGGTCTTTAAAAACCCATTTGCTCTTTAAAAACATTCACAGTTTGCTCATCATTTCTCAACATACAAAGAAAGTATGTGAAAATACAATTCTTTAAAGAGAGGTGAGAAAACAAGGTTTCTTTTATGTTGGCCATTTTGTGCTGAAAGCTATAGGTAGGGTATCTTATTGAATAAAAAAGGTAAGAACTCCAGCTACGGCTTTCTTACTCCTATTCATTTTTTTTCCCTTTCATTTTATGTCTCATTCCTGAGAACTTGTTATACCTCAAAAATCATGGATCTGCTCTAAATATTGTGGTTTATTAGCCTTCCAAAGTTCTGGGCCTTTCTGTCCTAATGATGACACAATAATATTGGGTAAAAGTGAATAAGCATTTTTCTCTTTATTTCTACTTCTTTAATTAATTTACTGGGGATTCAGAAGCTGTGGAAAAATATTCTTTTCCTGTGAGCTATTAGATATTATGGTGAATTGGAAGTCTTACAGAAGACATGAGAAATTACACTCATCTCTATTTTTACAAGTTTATTTGATTCTTCAAGCCCTCTGTACTTTCAAAGAAAAATAGATGTAGAAATGAAAAAAGCATTTTTAAGTTTGGAAAAAATATTTTGAAAAATAGGGTGCATGATAGGTCTGGCACTGTCTGCCAAATGTAGATTTGTGCTGCGGGAACCTAATGAAACAGTGCCGGTAAACTCAGTGCTTACATTCCCTTAAGAGGTGACAAAAAAGGATAAGGGGCTTTCAAGACCTCCAGAAGAAGGTCTTTTCTGGCAAGTTGAGGCATGTAAATGACCTCCTCTCTGGGGGCCTGAAGGGGGAATCTGAGGTTTCCTATTGATCATATAGGATACAAGAGAGATTATGCAGTTTAGGTTCCTCCTTGCCCGAATGCTGCATCCCCTCTCGCTCCTGCTGTGAGGAGAGGAGGACACGGGCAGGGACTTTTGGCTTTCACCTGGCATTTTCTTGGCTCAAATCTTCCTCTCTGGTTCTACTCTGGCTGCAACCCCAGCTGGCATGGGCTTAATGTTGGGAGCTTTGCTACCGTGGGCTACAGGAATGGATCGAAATTTGGGCATGAAATGAGGAGCTAGGATATAGATGAGAATTAAAATGGAACTTGCCTTCTATTTTTACACCTGTCTTTGCCGCCTTGCTCGGTAGGATTGGCCATGTTGGTGTTTCGGGGCCCCGCGGGGTGGCTTCAGCGAGCTCTCCCGTTGCCCGGCTCTGCGGGCTATCCCTCAGCAGCGGCTTGGCCGCTGCTCCTGCCCTGGGGCTGGGACAGCTATCCAGCCCCAGAAAGCCGCGGTCACCAGCAGTGTCCGGCTCCTGCCACGCTCAGAGCTGTGTGCGAGGAGGCCGGGACAAGCCCCTCGGCTCCTCTGCTCCGCCGGGGCGGCCGTGGCCCGGCCCCGGCCCCGGCGAGCCCTGTGCGGGGCACGGGCCCTTCCAGGCGCCGCCCGGAGCCGCCTCCGCTCCGCGCCCGGGCCCTCGCTGCGGGCCCGCTGCGCCCTTCGTTTGAAAATAAAACAGTCATCAAAACCGATCGGGCGAGTCAGCTATTAAACCACTTCATTCCCAAATCCATACCAAGGGTGATTTAGAAAGGACAATTAAAAAGCCAGAGAATGCTCTCTATGGATTTTATTGTGAGCTTCATCAGCTTGGAGTGCTGCCTGCCACCAGCTGCACTAAAAAAAGCTTCAATACACAAATTGCAATCGTGTTTCATAGGTGCCTGCTTGGCTTCCCCTCCTCTGCCCCAGACTGTCAGAAAATGTTTTCTTGGTTATAAATAGATGCTTTGTTTTGTTTTGTTTTGTTTTGTTTTATTTTATTTTATTTTATTTTGGTTTGTTTTTTCTTATTTTATTTTAGTTAATTTCATTCTATTTTATTTCGCTCTGACTGTACATTTAGGGTTGGATTGAAAATAATCAGAAAGAGAATAGCAATGAGACAATCACCTGGTGTGAGATCAGCCCTGACTTGCTGTGAGCTTAACTACCCTTCTCCTGGGCAAAGTAAAGGAGCAGCAGGGCTTGGGAATGAGCCAGATCCATCACAGCTTTGTTATTATGCCAGCAACCCTAGAACATAACCCTCCTCAGGACTGGGACCATGGGTTCAGGCTCACCCTGCCTGTCAAAGCCAAAGAAGATAGGACTTGCAATTAAAGTGAATACAATTCTGCTGTAATATCTATTCTGCAGTAACAAAGCTAAGAGTAGAGTGACTAAAACAAGAGTCACAGCAGGATTAACCTGAAATTAATTTTTTGTTCTCATGTTCTCCTGGCTGCTCAAAAACAAGCTAATACCATGTTAATGTTTCTTTTTAATAGACACTGCATGAAACTCGCCTGTTCACACCCTGCAGTATCTGAACAAGAACCTGGCCCAGATCATATGTTCTGCGTCTCCATCTGTGCTGGTGGGTCAAACTGCTCTGTGAAAAGAGCTCTCCAATAACTCCTGGTATTCAGCTAAACTAGTGAGAATCTGAAGTGCCAGAGATTTGGATTGAATTCAGCTTTCCTTTTGATTCGAAAAATTCCAGACAAACTCAACTGAAAACCTTCCTGTCTTTCCCAGGTTAAAAAGAAGGATGAGCTGCAGTAGTAGGTGGGAAGGTCTTTGCTCTCCCTTGCTAGAGCAGAGCAGGGCATGGTGCTAGAGCAGCAGGAGTGGAAGATGCCTCTCATGTCTGCATTGAAACTCAACAGACAGAAGTTCCCCCAAAAGAGAGGACCTGGTCCACAACAGAGGTCCCTGACTGTGCTGTGTCCAGTGTGTGAGCCTGTGTGAAAGCACTTTGTTTCTTGTTCACCCCAGACAATTCGTGATGCTTGCTGGATAGCATGAATGGAGTTGTGTTTCCTTGCATTTTCCACAACTGCCTGTTTTTCTACTTGTCTCCCCTTTTCCGTTTCCTGTTGGCACTGCATCCTAAACTCCTAACCTCTTACATACATGCACTGGTTTTTTTCACTTGCTGGGGGAGGTGTTGCACAATGAGATCCATGTAGTGAGAGTTCAATTGCTACATGTCAGAGCACGGCATATGCTAGCCAGTTTTCTCACCCACACCCCTCTCCGTGGGATTTCTCAGCACATTTGCTTCCCAGCTCCTGCACTCAACATGTGCTGCAAAGTGTAGTGGAATATCCGAGTCTGAGGCCCTGCAGTGTACAGGAGGACTCTTCCTGACTTGTATTAATATTGCTGCTGATGAAATCTGTGGCATCTTGATTGCTGTGGAGCTCCGGTGCTGAAACATTTTTCTTTCTGCCTACCCATATGACTCTCCTTTCAGCTTTTTGTGTTCACATGAAAGAGAGGGGGAAAAAAACCCTTTTGATGTTTTTTGAGAATATTGCAAGATATTCTCATGAAAACACCATTTCTTTTGCTCAGGCTCTTGTTCATACAGACTTTCATGACTTCCAGGATTGACTATTTTAATTTGTTCCTGGTGGTGTTCCAGATTGTTTGCTAAACTGGCTGCAGATGGTTTTGAATGTTGCTGCTGCCAGAATTGTTACTAGGACTTGATCTGCAGATCATATTTCTCCAGTCTCACGTTCCCTCTACCCTGGTGCCTGTTAAGCAGCATATGGCTTTTAAATTCTTTGCTGACTTTTAAAGCTTGCACTGGCCCTGATTCTTCTTACCTTCCTGGCCTTATAATGCTTTAGACTTTGGCTTAGGCTCATGGCTTATCTGATGTAATGGCCACTGACAGTTCAGTGCCAGCATCCAGAAACCAGGGTCGAGTATTGCTTTGGATTTTGCTCGTCATACTTTAATTTCAGTGAAGTGAAGGAAGTGAGTAGATTTTTTGCTTCTATTGCCTAATATTCTAATGATTATTCCAAGCTTTACACTCAGCTTTTCTACATAGATTTACACACGGATGCACACACAAAGTCAACATATAAACAGTATGCTTCTCCTTTAAAATTCAAAAGTGCAAACAAAAGAAGCTTGATTCCCAGCTGATATACAAGAGAACTGACATAATAAATTCTGGAAAACTGCTTCCTGATGACACTAGGTGAAGAAGGATAGGTCCTTGAATGTGCATGACATGGAAAAAATTGGGATCACCTTCTCTTTCCCTGCCCTTCAAATACTTTGATTACTGAAAGCTAAGGAGTTTCACCCTTAGCTGTCTATCAACTTTGTGTTGCCTCAGCTGAAAAGGAGGTATGCGAGAACACTGCCTTGCATGTGTGTATTTCGTCACACAATGTTTGGTTTTCCCCTATAGCTAGTGAGACCCTGGTTTTGATCCCTGCCAGATGCAGAACAAAGGACAATAAAAGAGGACTGGGTTGTTTTTGTCTGTTACTGAATGTGCTCATAGAAATTTTATTAATGGTGGTACAGCACAATGGGTTAAATGTGCAGTGGGTTAAATTTTGTATTTACTGAAATCTATGGGAATTTTTTTGGTGGCTTTATTGGAGCCCAGGCTTTAAGGAACAAGGTTTGGAAGCAGAGTTGGCTTGTATTTCAAGGCTGGCAAGTGCATGGAAAAAGTTCTTACTGTCAGTAACTTAAGAGAGGATTGCTCTGGGGGGGTCACTGAGGTACAATCAGGGCTTGCCATAGGTTTAGAACCCCTTCCAGAAAGCCACTCTTCAAGCCAAGCTTATTCTTCAAGGTTTAGTTCAGGGAGACTTCCTGTCTTCTTGCTATCTTTGAGCCCCTCTGGACACTGGTTTGTCTCCATCTGGAAATAATTCACAGTGCTCCCTTGTGCTCCCACCTCAATCTGCAAGACCACACCAAGAGCCTGGTGTATCCCACTCTGTTACCTTCACTGACTGCAGTGCATTTCTGAGAAGATATGTACAAGTTTACAGATCTATTTTTCTACTTAGTCTGTCTCTTGGTGAGGTCCTATATATTTTATACTTATTCCTCTTTTTTCCCCAACAAAGTAGAAAGTAGAACACAGGTTCTACTTTCCCTATGGAAAACCATTCCAGACTTTTTTGCTTCTTTCACGTCTTCCAGAATTGACCACAGCTGCAGATTACATAAATGTCTAGAAATGAAAATGAAAAAAAAGAGGGGGGGGGCAGGGAATTTGACTACAGAGAAAGCAGAAAAAACAGGGAGAAAAAAAGGGAAAAATAGAAGAATTTGAAAACTTATGTCTACTGCTGTTTAATCTGAATGTATTTTGTGTGTTTTCGTTTTGTGTTCTGTCAAAAAAAAAACGGGGGGGAGGGGAAAGGGACGAAAGTATGGACATATCAGCACTTCTTCATAAAAGAATAGAGACTTCTCTTTTCCCAAGAGATTGTATATTTCATGAAAGAAAAAGTCAAGGTTCAGATTACTTTTTGGATCATAGAATGTATTAAATTTATTCCTGTGTGTACATTCATCAAGGGAGAATTGTAGTACTTTACAAAAGTTAAGAGTGCCCTAGTAAGGCTAGAAAGTATTAGAAAGCAACTAGCTATAAGGCGGGGAACACAAGACAAAGGACATGGAAACTCATTAAAGTTCCTGGCAATTTACTGCCATGATATTGAGGCCAGATGACTTACAAAGTCTCCAGGTATAGAACCAGGCCAGTGATAAGTAGAAATCAGGAGTTTTCTCCTGTGTGTGCATTTTAAGAGTAGTGTGAGAACATGACACACAGGACTGCACTCAGCTTTTTAAACCAAGATGTTGAGCAATAGGAAAAATGAGTTCTGGAAAATTAGGAAAAAGAGTGAACAAAATTATCTGAGAGCTAGAGAAGTTACTTTGCCTTCACAGACTGGACAGAGAGTGTGTTTATTCAAGTGAAAAGGTGTGTGTTGAAGTAATCTCTAATCAAACAGATATGGCCATAGCAAGAGTAATGGCTGGAAGCTCTGGCCAGATGAAGTCAGAAGAAAACATAAAACAGACCCTGAGCAGCAATGGCAAGAAACTACTGCAACACAATACCAAAAAACCTAGTGATACTGCTTTAAAAAGTCTGAATGCTTCTTTTGGGAGACTTGCGTTCACACAAGTTTTGGTTTAGTCACACATATTACTGAGTTCACTCACTGCGTGGACACTGGATAAAATGCTGTGCTCTGGGATGTTCAGGAGAACAGACTGGAAGAGATGTTGGCTTATCCTTACCTTAAACTTTAGCAAACTGGGAGGTGACTTTCTGGATCAGGCCAGGTTTCTGTTACATCTTGCTTCACAAAGAAAGGTAGAAAACCCTAAGACATTACTTGTCTTTGTTTTTTAAAGGGGAAAACAGTGAATATCAATATTTTTATAGAACTAGTTAAAATGCATTTCCACTGATGCTTTCCTTTGACTAAAATTAAATTTCTTAGCAATTCCAAATAAAATTGTTTCATTTTGATTTATTTGCTGGAACATTCTGAGATCAGAGCTTAGAGGGACTTGGATTCCTCACAGGAACTGTAGTTCAAATGCAGCATCTCCGTTTTTTCTCTGTGGTTTGGAGTCCTCAATTCAATTGGACCTGGTCTGGTATTGTAGCTTCAGGAATGCCTATGGTGTAACTCAGACAAGGAAGCTTTTGCAAAAAAGAACTTGAGCATGTATTATCTGAACTAAACTGCCATGAGATATTTCTTTGACTTTTGTGACCATGAGGTAAGCTCTAACTGATCTGGTCTGAAGTATTTTAACCAGCCAAAATGTTTTTCTTGGAGTCAGTGTCGCCCAGTGAAGATTCAGAAACTTCAAGGAATATTATTGTTTCCTTGCAGTAAAGTTCAGTTTTGCAGAAAATGCATTTTATATGAGAAAGCATTTGTGGAAATTTCCTGACTAGTTTTATTTAAGAACTAAAGAACCAGTTCTTAATTGAAAGAGGGAGAGTGCCAAATACTAACACCCCCAGGGACAACAAAACTGATTAAATATGTGTTTAATGTTCTGTTTTTAATCCAAAGGAAACTGCTTAGATGGCATACATGTTGTTTTAAGTTTTTTTCATTTTCCTGAAAAAGTGTCTAAGTGAAACAGCATGTTCTTTATGCTGGGGTCCCATTCCCTCAGGTTACTCTCATTGTGCTCACAGCACATAAGTGCTGCTCTTTCCTCTGAGTAAGTAGATGTGCCAGCAGTGTGAGGGCTAGAAACAACAGTGAGGAGAGCACTGTAGTGGTCCTTGTATGTGCCTGACTAACTGCTGGGTCATGAGCTGCATGGATTGGAGACCTGTTTTCTTAAAATTGTTCTCCATTGATGTGTCCCTTCTTGAAGTTACAGCTCTTATGACCAGTCTCACTTGATGACTAAAATGAATGGTGGAACACTAAAAACTGCAAAGTTTCCATCTCTTTTCAAAATCACAGATTCACAGATTGGCTGAAGTTCACAGGATCTCTGGTTCTGTTCACCCCACTCAAGCAGGGCCGCCCAGAGCCAGTTGTCCAGAACCATGTCTAGATAGCTTTTCAGTGTCTCCAGAGAGGGAGACTTCACAGCCTCTCTAGGCAACCTGTGTTGGTGCTTGGTTGCCCTTACAGTAACAGTGTTTCCTGCCATTTGGAGGGAGCCTCCTGTGCTTTATGTTGCACATTTTCTTCTGGTCTTGTCACTGAGCGCTGATTAAAAGATCCTATAGCCATTGGTAAGGTCCCCCCTTCTCTTCTGGGTAAACAGTCCCAGCTCTCTCAGCCTTTCCTCATAGGAGAGGTGCTCCAGATGCCTAATCATCTTCATGGCCCTTTGTTGCCCTCTCTCCAGTATGTCCATGTCTCTGGCATACTGAGGAGCCCAGAACTGGGCGCAGCACTCCAGGTGTGGCTTCATGACTGCGAAACAGAGAGGCCAGATCACCTCCCTCGACCAGTTGCTAATGGTTTGCCTAATGCAGCCCAGGCTACCATGTGCCATTTTAGCCACAAGGGCACGTTATTGCCTCATGTTCAACTTGGTGCCCACGGGGAAACCAGGTCCCTTTCACAACACTGATTTCTAGCAGAGCTCTTCCAGACTAGGTAGTGCATGGAGTTGTTCCATGAATCTTCCGGGATTCTTCCAGAGTACAGTAGCGCGTGGAGTTGTTCCTTCCCAGGTGCAGCACTTTGAACCTGCCCTTGCTGAACTTCATGAGAACTTCCTTGTAAAACTAGGTGTAACCTGATAATAATTTTTGCTATTCAGACACAAATTATATTAAAATAGAGTGGATCATTTAGAGAAAATCCTTCTGATCTTCTACCAACACTTACTGTTTATGTATTCACCAGCAGCACTATCAGAGTCGTAAAATATCCTGCCCCCCTGCCATACCAGATCCATGTTCTCCAGAAAATTTACATGTTATTGATCAATATGCTTTAGCAATGATGAAAATCTAATTATGTGGAGCTATTGAGACTACCCTTAACTCTGAAATAACATTACCAAAGCTTCCAAGTCTCTGCTGCCAAGAGAAGAAAGAAAACATCTTGATTTTTATCCCTTGACTTACTACCGTTGCTGCACATGCTGAGAGCACATCTCTGAGGGAGAACTCACATTTTACACTGTAGTACAGACCTTTCACTTACAGACAGCGGTCAGATGGTCCATTGCAATGCAGACAGATAACTTAGGGAGATACGGATCACAGTCATGGTTGTCTTGGTAGCTCTAGCTTTTCGGTGCTTTTAAGTTTGTAGGATGAATTGTAGCAATTTTACTGTAATATCATCTGTTTCAGTGCTTTTTAAGCTACACGACACTGCATGATTTTTCTTGAAAAACATCGCATATTTATATGTATGTAGATATACAGTTTTTTAAAATTAAATTTATAACATAAGCAGCTAATATAAATCTAGGTGCAGTGCTACACACTTTGTGGTACATATTTCCTGGAAGGGCTGATGAATAATTGTAATTCCGGCATATATATTTGCTTAGATGACTATAAGGCTGAAAGATGTCTTTGTAATCTGGTGTTAAATACCATTTAAGAAAAAATGTCTCATCCAAAAGTCATGTGCAAATGCAGGCAAAGGTTAAATCAAATCTGAACCTCTTTTACAGGACAGAAATCTAGAGCTGAGGTTACATTAAACCACAATCCAATTCTGTAGACAACATCCTGAGAAAAAGCAGAAATTCTGAGAAAACTCATCCATCCATAACAAGCAGGTTCTTCTCATCAGTGAACACAATACCAGGAGAAAAGATCAACAAAATATAAGTTTACTTCGACCACTAATTTGTGGATGGCTAATTGGAGATGACTGTGAAACAGCAAGCAGAAATGCTTAGTGTTTATATCAAGTAATCCAGTCAAGTGGTCAAAGACAAGCCAAATAATTTACAGAAACCTTTCAGTGTGGCAAAGGGTTTCAGAGTGGCTTTGCCAGTACTAAGCTCTGTTGGAGATGTTGCATTTAAGTGATTCTTCATGTTGATCTTGGGCTCTGGATGCAGGAGTGGAACCATGTCTACCTGTGTAAAAGTATTAGGTGTCTGGCTGCTGCTATCTCTCAGATGGTTAGGAACATGAAGTTGGAAACCCCTTTTGGGAATACCAAATGCAGTCTCTAGAAAAAAAATGCATTAAATATTTCCTTTCATATAGGCACCTTTAAAATATAATATAGAGCTAATAAATTTTGAGGTCACAATAAATTAAAATTGGGAAAGGTGGGAAACCTTTTGAATAGCAACGTCACAAAACAGATAAACATAAGAGTTCAGTGTGTACATGTAGGAGTTCATCTCTGATATTCAGTGCCTAAAGGGAGGAAGCAGAAGAATTGTGGTGATTGGCACTTGTTTCCAGATCTGCTCCTGGATTAGATTAGGCTTGCTGTATTTGTGACAAGGGTTTCCTGGCCAGAAGTATGTGTGCATGAACCACCCAGGTGGCCTACATATGAACTGGAAGTGCATCCCAACCTCAGCATATCTGATGTGTTGTGCATGTGCTGTGCAGCTGTGCACACACAGTCAGATGGATCCAGTGCACACTGCGTTAACCCTGTCATCTGTAAAGTCTATAAACCACCAGGGGAATCAGGCAAATGACACATGTACACAGTGTAGGATTTCTGGTTGCTTTTGGACTTCTTACATCCTAAGATTCGTTATGGAGGTAAAAAGAGGACATGACTGGGACAACCCAGACACGTGAGGAATGTTCTTTCTTACATATAATTTACCCAAAAGGTGATTTTTTTAGAAGTTGTAAAGTACCTGTTGTGCATTTATGGACTGGGACACTGTATTGTATGAGCAAAACCAATGCCTTTTACACCCAATGAATGAAAGCAAGTGTTTAATACATGACTTCTGGACCAAGCTGAGAATGAAATAATATCAAAGCAAAAATGTACCATTCAAGCAATGCAACATAGCTCCCAGATGCATAAACCTTTGGAGTAAAATAAAACCACATGATCCCCATTCATAAAAGCAGCCTTTGGTGGCATTTGCTCTGCCTTTGGCTTGCAAACATTCAAGTGTGAAAGCTTTTGTTCATGAGGATATCTGCAGGGCTGCGAATACTCCTACACATGCACTGCTGATATTAAAAATTATATAGGTATACAAACCCCAGTGTAAATACGCATGTCCTATAGTGATTCTCTTGAAATCTTCTCTTCATTTTAGGAGTCAGGAAGCAGGTACTATATGGTTTTGATGACCAAAAGTAGACTTGGAAAAACAGAACAGTTAAGCAGTTCGTGTAAACTGCTATTCTACAGAAGTATTTGAAGAAATGTGTGAAAAATCGATTCTGTGCTTTGTAAAACACTGTCTGGGAAAGGGAATATAAAGGAGATGATGCATTGCTTATAGCGATAGGTGTGCACAGTTTTCAGCTGTTTGTAAGGTAAAATTTTATTGTTCTCAAGGAGAGAGGCTTGAAAGATTTACAGAAAGGAAATTCACAATAAAAATGCAGTGAGTATTTTTGCCAATTGCAGAGCCTCTTGCAGAATGTTTCTTTCCCCTGTCATTTCAATTCAAGACCTAAATGTTATTCACTGACACACAAACTAACAATGACATTTTAAAGCTTGCACAGTGCACATGCATTCAGCTCCCCTAGGAAAAGTCAGGCAAACACCTGATGCCTGCTGGGAATTTTGCTGTGGGTGCCAGACAGCTGCTGCCCATCAGTGTTTCCAGGTGTGCTTATTCAGTTGGGAGGTCGCTCCAGCTGCAGACACAATCATTGCAGGGACTCAGGCAAGCTGGAGAGGCAGAGGACATGCTCAGATTTTGCTGCTTGGGCTGCCTTGGTTTTGCCCTGATTTAGAGCACCTGGCTTGTTTCAGGATGCAGATGTTTGCTCTGTTGCCCAAGAACCAGCACTTCATTGCCTTTATAATGAGCACTGTGACCTGGGGGAGTTATTAAATCTGTGGTTCAAAATAATCTGGTTTTCTCTCTTTTTGTTTCTCAGCTGACAGTCTAAGGTTCACAAACAGATTAGTGAAAAGAATATATAGAAATTAAAAACTTAATTTTCAAACTCCTCTGAGTCAAATCTAATTGACAATTTGAATTATAGCCTGCGCTGTTCTTTGTTTCATTTTTCTTTGGGGAAATCCCTGCTTATAGTTTTGCTTTGTCCTTTACTATAATTTTACAAGCCTATATTTAAAAATTATTCTGAAGCAACTTCTAGAGGCTGAAGCAATTTTAGGACTACTGCAGTGCTGGTGTGAGACCATGCAATATTCAAAATTGAAAAGATTATACCTTACTCAGGAGACTAGGTGCTTTTTTTAAGATCACCAATTTAATTAAAAAACACAGGCTCTATATTAGCAGCAAGCTTATGGATCACCATATGCCAGTCAAACATAATGAAATACATGCAAATGTTAGATGGTGTATTCTTTTGTCTCTGAAATTAGCAATTTCAGTGAACAATTTCTGTGCTGCATGTGGGGATTTACTTTTTTTTTCTTTATATTTAAAAATAGTGCCTATCTGAGTACATACCTTTTGAATGATAAGAAAGATAAGAAATAATCTCTTGTCAGCAATGCTTTCTTTACAGCTTAAGGCTTGACATTCTTGTCTTCCATCATCAATATCTGCATCATGCACAACATCGACATCACATTGAGGTGTCTTCTTTCCTATAAACACATTTCTGCCTTTGGAGGTTGTTTGCATTGAAGGGGAAAAAAGTCGTGAAATTGAAGCCCTGGAGAAAATCACTTATGCTCAAGAAACACATTTCAGCCTTTCTGTCTGAACAGGTTTGTTTTCTATTCCAACTTCATTCTTCATCACTGTCACACATCCACTCAGCCCTCTGTGTTTGAGAAGTCGGGACAAGAGAACATTTGCTCTTTGTGTTGTTGCCACAGTCAAGAGCCATAGCAGAAACTTGAGAGCTGTAGTGTAACAGTTCAGTGGCTGTCTCTGAGAATCTTAATAAAAGCAAACTAATTTTAAGTAAGGCCTCACAACTGATGCAAAATATATTGCAAAGAAAGTGTAGTGTGAACCTCATGTGAAGACAACTGCAGAAAAATCTTTCTTATTTATTTATCTGATAAGAAAATAGAGTATTAAGACAGATTCTTCAGGATGTCACCAGTATATGACGCTAAGTTTATGCCAAAGGGAAGGAATTCTAAAGGTCTTTTCTTTGACATAAAATTGTTACTGTTGCAAGGCCTCTGTAAAGTTCTGTTAGTATAATTTTCGGTACCTTATCTGAAAACGTTACAGCTCTGTCTAAAGACACTAATTCTATCAGTACAGGATCATCATGAGTTCCATAATGACCAAAATAATGTAGTGTAAAAGGGTCTCATGAGGAAATTACCTTTTAAATCAATATGTCAGGTTTATTTTTTTCCTTTGTGAATATGACCATGCTTTGCTTAGTTATTACGTTTGCTGATGCTCTCAGCTTCCCCTGGAGACATGCCATCATACTCTGAATAAAGTCTATTCCTTCAAATACATTCTGGTAACAGTGGTAATCACAGTATTTCCAAAGACCAAAAGGTGCTTATGAGGGAAAGGCTTAAATCCTAGGCCTGATGAGACTTTGTTTTTCAAAAGCCACTTTTCACACTTATTTTTAAGTGTTTTTCTAAGTTATTTTCTTTTATTATTATTATTATCATTTAAAATAACTCGATTAGCATGAAGCTAAAATGTTAATATTTATTAAATGTCTTCAATTTCTTCATGCCTGTAATCCCACATATACAGAAAGGTCATTGCCCAAGTAAAGAGCTATCTATTCCCTTTCTTTCATAGCCAAAATTAAGATTCTGTTCTTGCTAAATTATATAGAAAAAGAGAAAATACATCCAAGAAAGGGTAGAGGTAATATATATATTTTTACTATAGTTGAACCACAGGATGTCACTGTTCCTCTTTCACAAGAAACAAACTTCAGCTGTGAAAGTAGACCAGATTCTTCTTAAAATTACAGAAATGCACAAAAATTACATAAAAAGCACAGAAATTAAGTCAGACATTTCTTTTCATATGTGTGAGTCAATCTAGGCAATGTGTTGCCTATGTAGAATAACAATTTAATATTCAATTCAGTCTCATCATGTACCAAGATTGATATATTTTTGGTACATCCCTCCAGACAGAACTGACACATATCAATATGTCCCATATTGCATAAAGAGTCAGGCAGAGCTGAATAGAGTTCAGGCGAAAGTTAATGTAAGACATTAAAACTTCTTCTAGCCTTCCCTAGTTAGCACTGAATTTGTAAAATTTAGCACCCTTTGCAACCACAAAGCTGGATCTTGAAAAACACATGCTGCTTCTAGAGGTTTAATATGATCCCTCCATAAGATCCTGGTTTCCTTCATATATAGAGTTCCCCATCCTAGATGTCCCAGTAGGATGCTGGAAATTAGCTGTAAAGAAAGGCTTTAAGATGGCAGTGTGCTTCAGGCAGTGCTTTCCGTCTGAGGGGGTTGCAAAATAAAGTCCTTTTCATATGGTCATCCTGATGTCTTTCTTCACACTCTTCCATGTGTTTAAAGATACTATTTCTATCAGTACAGGATCATCAGAAGTTCCATTATGAACAAAATAATGTAGTGTAAAAGGGTCTCATGAGGAAATTACCTTTTAAATCAATATATAAGGTTTATTTTATCCAAGTCTCTTCTCATTGCAGTATATTGGGCAGCTCCCTCACTCACTTCAAATCTCCTCTGAAAGTACCTTGTTCAGAACTCTAGTGATGTTGATCTGCCAGTTCACACAAGCCCAAATCCAGTTTTTAAAATTACCATTGGCTATTGATTCCACTTTTAGACTTCTTGCATTTTTCCAGGGAGTTATCTTGTTCTTTCTGATTTCTCTATCCTGAGTACGCTGATTGCACGTCATGTATCAGCATGATGAAGGGATTGGATTAGTGGCAAGAGGTTTTCAGAAATATTCTGTGTGGAAGATCACTACTCCCTGGTTTTTCTGGAATGGCTGTGTGAAATGGAGGCATTCTGGCATATTTTACTCACTTTTCTGGTTTCTATACTCTTCTCACAGCTTTGGTAAAATGGACTCTTCTATTTTCATTCCTTTTGTGGGATGACATGTAAAATATATGGAAAATGTGTAGGAAGACTTTTCACAATCGCCAGTTTCATCCCTGCAGCCCACTGAGATCTCGAACTGAATCACACCCCATCTTCTACATGTCTGAAATAATTTCCATACTATTCTTTAAAATGGCAGCCAGGAGTCAGTGAGAGGCGGGTGCAGAGACATGAAACAGAAGATTGCAGTACCTGCCGAAATCTTTTTTAAGAAATCAGTGACTACATCATCTGGCATCTCTGTCTGAAATCTAGATTTTCCTATCACTGAGGAACTCCTAAAAATAATTATGCTTTTAGTCTTCTTTATAAACAATAAGGGTACTTTGCATGAATCTGTCTTTGTAGATATTCTTCCAAAAAAATAGAGAAGGTAGCAGTTTGGGGTGAGGGATTGTGTGGTGGTTAGCAAGACATATGGTGTGCAGCATAAGGACCATACTGGATACAGCTCAAGGCAGTAGCAAAATTCCCACCCACATCACCAGATCAAAACCTGGCCCATAAACACTTTCTTTATTTAACAAACCATAGTATAAATTATTTTTTATTTTATAAATGGACTCTATAATTCCCCCCTAAATAAGGGTTATTATGAATGCCACTGAGCTCTCCCATGCCAGCGACATCTCATTGCTATAGGAGCTAATACACTTGAAATGTGGAGAAACTGTGTGAAGATTAAGAAGGATTTTTAGGACCTAAACTAAATATGCATGGACAAGCATTTTCCAGAAATATTTCAATATTTTGGGGAATATCTAGCTGAATAGCATAGAGGTAACCATGGGCTGAAGAACAGGGTTACAATATTTCATCTATTGATGCAAGTTGGCTAGAAGACACATTTGTTCCTTGAGCTTCCTGTTTCCACAAACTGCGAAGATTGCCTCCAAACACTAAATCTGTGCTCCCATGGGTCAGCCCATGCTGCTCTTGCAGAGTAACTGGGTGCTTAACAGAAGCGTGGCAGATGCTTCCTCAGTAGCCTCAGCAGGGCTGAAATATAAGTAACAGTGCAGAAGATGTAGAAGCATGGATATCAAAGAGGCTACCAGCTAAACACTCCTCTTGTATGACAAGTGTAACTCAGGGTCTCCTCTGCAGTGTTCCTGGGGCTGGTGAAACACAGCATCTTTGCTGCAGTCATACCCTGTGGTGCAGTAATAAGTTGTTCTGCGACAGCACTTTCATTGGAGCTTTTCTCCATAGACACTGCTGGCAGAATGCGCAAACACACCAACAGTTCTAATTCACAACAGACACAGTTATGGCAGCAATGTTTTTTTGCATTTTCCAGACCATGTGTCAAATTCTACTTTGCTTTGAATGAAAGCAGAATTTTCTCCAGAAAAGATAAGGGAGATTCCGTTAGGTTGAGAACGAAATGCCGTAGGGAGAGTGAGTGGGTTACAAAACTCTCCAGTGTCTTTTTTTCAGCTGTATTGATTTTTTTTTAATATAATTTCTATTTCATTTTAAATGAATACAAATAATTTGTAGGCCTTAGGATCCTCGGGGTACTGAAGCCTGCAGCAAATTTAAGCATACTTACCACTTCAAAGTCAACTGGGCTTTCTCTTACAGCAGACTAGTTTGTGTTTCAGGGGGAAAATTCCAGGGTATTTCTCACTGAAGATGAGTGTGCAGGAAATGTGCTTGACTTCCAGCAGAAATAAGGTGGTTTTGAAATGCTACCTTTTTTATATAGGGCTATTCCCTTTAATACCTCCTCAATCCTTTGTTGTCCAGACAGTCACACCTTCAGTCAATATGACCTTCACCATTCAAAATCTCTCCAAATCTGAGCAAATGGGCACTCTGAGGACTTTCAAATCAAATGAGTTCTGGGTTTGGTGATCTTAGGGATATGTGGAAAGCTGTTCTGGTTTGAAGGGACAATTAGTATAGATTTTTTTGGTATGTTATGGCTGGACTAGAAAATCCCATTGGAGATGTTTGCCCAGCTGTGCAGTGTGTCAGATGATAATGTATATGAGGTCTTGGTTAGTAAGTGAGTATCCAAAGCACATACTTAGTGCTTTCAGTGTTGTTGGTGAAGCAAATTAAGAGCTTGGATGGGAAATACTAAATTTGACTTATAGTCTAGCCAAGAGTGATGGCTGAAAATAAATAGATTTCATGGGGTTATAAGTGACAGAAACTGGAGGTCCAAACCTCATTTTTTTGGAGCTGGAGCACTGATGCCAACCTGTGGAAGCCACCCACAGGAGCTTGCTTGCTGCCTCCTTGGGGAATTCTGCCAGAACTTCAGAGACAGAAATTTCGTGCTGGTGGCATCTCAGCAATTCCCAGTGTCAGGCACTTTGTATCCTCAGTACCTCAGGCACCTCCAAGATAAAGCAGCAAGTGAGGGGAGTAAACATAGCTGCCAAGGTCCTTCCTGATTCTACCTATACCTGAAAATTTGATAAATAATTCTTCCAGCTCCTTTTTCCCCAATATCAAGAGTATGTTGGATCAGTAACTTATATCTTAAAAAAACCCGAAAACAACAACCAAAACAAACAAACAAAAAAAACAAAACAAAAGACCATGCTTCCTGTTTAAATCTTTCTAATCGCCTGAAAAGTGGCATTTATATTGTGGTGAATGAGGTCAGTTCTCAACTGTGTACAAATAGCAAGAGAACAAAAGAAACACCTTTGTTTACTTCAAAACCCATGAAGCCTCATCAACACTTTTACATATTTCTTTCCCCTCAAAAGTACAAAGGCTACATTTTTAAGAGTCAGAACTTCACAGGCTTCCTGAAATAAAGAGGATGCAGAAGAGAAGGGAATAACATTGTTGGCTGGATATTAATGTCCTTCTTGCTTAAGCTAGCATTATGATTTTGCCTCTTTCAGCTAACTCTGAACGAAGTTCAGTGATATTGAGCTCTGAATGAGCTCAGTGATATTGTGCTCATTTATTTTGTGGGCCAGATCTCTATAGGCTTATAAAACAAGGACTGGATAATGCCTATTCACAGATTTACTATATTTCATTTCCATTACAAATGTACAAGAAAATACATCTAAGTATTTAATACTTCTTTGTCATAAAACTAAAATAAAATCAATCTAAACCACAACTAATTTCAACCATCAACAAAACATATTTTTCATTCACCCTTTCAAGGCCTTTCCTACAACAATCTCCAAGTCTTTAAAAGCAAGTACTGTACTGGGAAAATCATTAAAACTTTTTTTTTGACCAAGTGGAGGAAGCAGGTTCAAAGAAGAAGGCTTCCCACAGAGAACAAACTATCTTGTGAACATCTGAGCTACTGGAGACAGAGTTTCTACTAAGCTATGTCTTATGATTCAGTTTGGTATCTAAGAAGGCACTATTTTTATTGACATTTTGGGGAAAATTGTTTCTTGCTTGTTGGTTTTTTTCCCCCATTCCCTCCCTCCCCTCCCCTGTCCTCGCACCCCATAACAAGAGAATCTCTGTCCAGAATAGATTCTTTGGTTCTTTTCACATGGCTGTCTCATAGAGGGTCTCTCCTTAACTTCTCATATTTTTTAAAGATGTTAATTACCTTTGAATCCCTGCATCTGTGTCAAATTTGATTGAATAAATCCAGAAGGATCAAACCCTTTGTGTCTGTGTGGGAAGCTGGATTTGCAAAACATCTGCAGACTCTATTTTTAGGAAACCAGATTCTTTAATAATCTCCCTAAGTGATAAGAGATGACCATTCTTTGCTGGCAGTGGCTAAGGCAGTATCCCACAGGTGTGGGATTCTCCTCAACAGAAGCATGGTATGAACATGATATAGCTTGATGAGCTATCCAGATACAAAATGAGAGGTGACTTGCAAGTAGGATCATTTTACACGAGAAGCCAGATTTTCTGTCACTCACATTCACTCCCTTTGCTTACTTGTGGCACCAAAGCTGACTTCAAAGGTAGCTCTGTTAGCGATCCCATCGCCAGTGGGATTCCCTGGACTGAATGGTTCCCTTTCCCATGGGGCAAACTGCTAAGTGGCTCAGACTGTGCAAGATCCTTCCTTGTCACCTACACATTGCCTCTGCTTCTCACTCATCTCAAGACCGTCTTGGTCAAAAAAGCCTACTGAGTTTCCAAACAGTCAAGCAGAAGCTTTCTCTTCCCAGCCTCCTCTGCCCAAATGTCTGGTTTAGAAATCTGAGAGCAAGGTTGACCTAGAGACATTTGGCTTCCCTCATGGTGCAGCACCACCTTATGACTGATGGCTGAAATTTGACAACACTGTGGAAGATCCATCAGTTATAGGAAACAGAAAAAAAATTGAATAAGTGGCAGATGAGCAAATAGAAGGAAGAGGTAAACTCCAGGAGGATCACCTCAGGGCTCAGCATTGCAATTCTGTGCTCTTTAAATCTCATCCAGCCCAGAGTGCCTTGTTTTGAAGCACTTAAAAATGCAACTGAGTGGAAATTGCAGAAGAAAACATGTTATAATGAATGTGGGAGTTTCACTGAAGTGAAAGACTTGTTGCACACTGTTTTGTCTATTGACTAATGCCACAGTCTAAGGGACAGGCATCACATCAAACAGAGGAGAGCAAGAAAACAGTGGCAACCCCCACTCACCCCAGCTGTGCTCTCTTGGCTCTCTACTGAACATGGTGATCATAGTCTGGCAGAGCTACTGTAGAAAATGAGGTCTGGAACACTTAAAAACATTTTAAAGTGAATTCTGTTTATTAAACACCACTGAGACCTTTTATATCAATTTTCAATCCTTTCAATAACTTGTTTTCCAACAGCACTAAATCACCCACCTCTTCTTCAGATCTTAATTAGGCCATCAATTAGGTAAATCACATCTGCTTGTCCTTTTTACCACAGTTTGCCGTGTACAGTAGCTCTGGATATTTTAGAGTATACATCCATGTTGGCAAGGCAAGATTGGCACTGCTCCCAATGCTGTTGCCACCCACCCTCTATTTTCAGAAGGGTGCACACAGATGCAGCAGGGTTGAGGATCACTTCTGCTGCAAATGAGTTGGGTCTGAACAAGGGAGTTTCTTGGCTGAAAACCCGTTAGTATACAGAAGTGTAAACAAAATCAGCAATAAACGTGATCAGTTTGCATGGCTGTGCACTCAGACTAATGATGAAATAGTTGCCTGGGCTTAAGCGGCTGCCAACTGCTGTCACTCTGCTTATTCCATGTTTTGTACAACTTTTCCGTGGCATGGAGAAGGAGGAACTGTTCAAAGAGGATGCAGGTGTTGACTCACACCTGGCATGTTAGGAGGATGTACATCCTTCACTCTGCAGGCCCACCATGCTGCTGGCAGATGGAGTGTCAGGAGCTGAACAGCTCCCTGTGGCTCCTCAGTCACACATACTGTGTGCAGGGTGCCAGGGACATCCCTGCAGCGCAGGCTCTCTGTCCTGCCTCCAGCCCTACTGCAACTCTCTCCTGCCGATTCTGTAGGCACCAGCTGTTTATCTCCCTTGTTTGCAATGGGGCTGAGCCCACCAAGGGCTCTCCATCGGTTTATTGGTTCTGAACAGACTCATATTGTCTTAAATTCTTGTTGGTGTAGGTGCTATCAAGAAGCCCTGAATCCTCCTATGCCAAATCTCTCTGACTCATCAGATGGCTCTCACTTCAGTACCTCACAAATTCAGGTTTCTTGTCTTACTGGACACAACTGAAGAAAGAAATTCAAGTGGGTGAAGATGGCAAAATCTGTCTTTGAGATTATAGGTCCTGACTCTTCTCATCCGAGCTCCTTGCAGTCATTGCCACTAAGGAAATATAAGTATGGAGTGGATGTAAAAAACTATTTAAAACTCCCCTCTCAGAAAGAAATGTACTTATTACACTTCCCACACTTGGAAACTACTCACTAACATAAAAGGCAGTGTATAATTGGTCCTTCCTATTTAATTGGCTTATGGAACATAATAATAGCATGCATATTACCAAAGAAAGCAGATTTTACAAGGACTCCTTTAACAACTTAAAGTTGTTGGATGAGACATGTTAAAATGATACTATGCCTTTCAAAATCCAAAAAATAAGTTTCCATTTTAAGCCTTCAGAAGTTAAAACATTTTATATTAAGATTGCATCTAGACTATTTTGTTGCACTGTGTGTAGACTTTGAAGATGTTTCAGGTGCTCTGGTGTAATGATGCTACAGTGAAGGAGGATGCCATTACCTAGAAAACTCTTGTTGAAGAATTTGGGAATCTGAATGTGTCGCAGCGAAGAGATCATTTCATGCCAGTTCAATGAAATACAGGTTTAGAGAGCTGGATCTATGGCCCAGGATTCCTCTGTGATACTAGGCAAGCCACATAAAGCCTTATTTTCCTCTGAGGTTCACTAACCTGTTTACTCCTTGCTTTCTGGTCTCCTAGTGCAAGATTCTTAAGGCCCGGATAACAGATGTGCTAAGTGTTCACAAAGGTAGAACTGATGGATTGGAGCTATGAGAGAATGGGTTATGGGCTAAAAATTGCAGTACCATCTGAAGTATCAGGACCTCCTGTGTTCGTACAAAGGAAGGAGCTTGCACTTACCTGTGACCCAGTTCCTTAGATGTTAAATTGTAGGGGTGACAGGCGTGCCATATAACAGGCATTTTTAATGCCAGTGGAAGAACCAAAAAGAGTTCCTTGTGAGAACTGAAGATATGGTCAGTATCTGATTTGAATGACGTCTCGTAAAGTAGTTGTGGGAGCACCTGGCTGTGTGCTGAATGGGGAACGCTGAAGAAGGTACTGAGTGGGATCCCCTAGGATGAAGACAATGTGGCTGCTTCATTATAGTGCTAAACATGCGCAGTGGGTGTGCAGAAGGGCATGTCACACCTTCATAGGCAAAATAGGCATCCTTGGTATTTCCCTGGGTGAGATCTATACCCCAAACCTGGCCTTTATTAAGTTAAGGAATATCTAAGGCATTCCTAAATTCATCTTTTTGATGTAAAAGAATGTCACATATATGACATAGGCAAATCACATCACAATTCTGAAAAGCAGGAGGTGGTTCTGCAATGAGGGATTGAACTGTACTGGAAGCTGCAGTACACTAAAGGATCCAGGTCTCATGGCAGCATAATTTTGGCAATTAATCAATTTCTCATTTTCTTGTATGTTTTCTGCCCTCTTGATTACCACCCTTCAGTCTTTCTCTTTTGAGATGGCATGGATCACAAGAGCAAGTATCACATAGGCAGGCATCAAATGGGCTTTTCCTTCCACTCCTCTAAGCAAAATAAATGCATTCCCAAGAATCCTTATCTGTCTCTGAGAGGGCTATGAGGGCTCTGGGAGCATCCCCCTCTGGAAATCTGGCTGCCAGCCCAGGGCTGGCTTAGAGGTAGAGCAGCCTTGGCTGGTCCATTCTTTGGAAGCATGGGAAGGTGGTCCTAGGCAGCCTAAGCTCCTGTCCCAGCCTTAGCCACCATTTGCCTCAGGGAGGTGGCTGATGCCCAGGGCTGGGTCTGCCCAGGCTGTCCCTTGTCATACCCTGTCCCTGGCTGGGGCAGTGGGGCATGACAGGCTGTGAGGAAGCCCCCAGCCCATGCTGGCATGTATTTACAGGGAGACAGAAAAATTTCATCAGAAATATCTTGCTTATGAGTCTTTTTGATTTCTTTTTAAATTAATTTCCATTTTAAAATATCAACAAGAAAATGTTCTGACTAGTTTATACCAATACATGTAATGTACAATTTGGAGTTATATGTGACTGAGAAAATATTTTTTGTACCCATATACAAAACCAATGCACAAAAGTTGACCTTTTCTGCTAAAATTAAGTCTTGTTTCCACTCTACTCTTCTGACCACAGCTGTGTCTGGGTGAACTCTGGTTTACAAGGCTGGACAACACAAGACCATTTATTCTTCTGGTAAGGACAGCATTCTCCAACTCAGTGGATTGCCACAAAGGTTCATTGCAGCAAAGATCAGTTGAGCCACAGACTCTCCAAGTTAAGCCTACATCACTGCCCTTTTCCTGGAGGGTGATGCAGAGGTCTCCTTTCTCCTGATCAGGTCTTCCCTGGTGCCATTTTACACTGTATTTTTAAAGAGGCACAACTAGTATTAAAAGTTTACACCTTCTTCCCACCAGCCTCTTGTCCACCTCTGTCTGCCTATTTGCCCTTACTTGTGCTGATTTAATGGGTTGTGAAAGAGCAAAGTCAAACAATAAGGAGAAGGATTCGGGACACAGACACACATGACTTCCCTAAAAGCTTTTGCACATTTTTTAAATTCAAATTCTTCCTGTGGGTCCCAAGATAGGAGAGCTGGTTTCAGCATAATCAGGATCACAGCCACAGAGATGCTGTTGTCTGTCTTGCCATGATTCTGCCATCCTCAATTGTTAATTGCCTTCTGTGGTTGTGGATGTGACAAGCTACTCCAATCTATTTTTAACATTTCATCTAGTGTTAAAAGACTCTACAGTAATAATGGGAAAGATCAGGGCTATATAGACCATGCAGAGAACTACTATCCAGCCTTTCTTTTGGAACACTCGTCCTTTACTAACTAGTTATATGCTCAAGTCTTTTTCATCCCTTGTCTCTGTATTTACTGTACTTTCCAAATGCTTGAAGTTACTAGTTGCAAAAAACCAAATGTTTCTCTAGCCCAGCTGCTTGAATTCTCCAGAGGTTTTTTTCCTGGCCTTTCTCAGCTGCAGGAGGGAAGACTGCCTCTTCTTTAAATTCCCAGATGAGTCATGATAAAAATAGTGTGGCATTTATATTCATACTAATGCACCTGTAGTATCATCTGTCTCCCAGTTATGAGGCTGCGAATTTCTGCACTTATCAGTGCATAAGTTGAAATGCTTATAAGTCTCTGCCATTATAAAACATGTCTGCAACTCTGCAGGCTCAGCAGAAACTCTGCAGAGAGAGAGAAGAAAGTGTATGTCCTGAACAGTTCTGACTGATGGGAAACTCGTACAACATGATACAAGTTATTGAGATTCACATGATTAGATTTAGATTTAAATCATGTGATTTAAAATTTTTTAGGCCAGTCTCCAACATATTTTATGCTCATACAATGTTAGTTTCTCAGTAATATGTTTCAGTTATTCTTTCTCTGGGTTCACCTACTTTGTTCTAGATCATATTTGTCAGTGCTAGTTATAGTTTAATCTCCAATAAAAGCCTTTAATCATAATTTTAGAACATTTAAAATTAATTGTCAATCTATTGTGCCACCCTAAGACATCAACCTTGAATATGCTTACTTAAAATTAATAAATTTATAATTGCTGGATTTTGTATTTCATTTGATTCTGTCTAATCAATGACACACCTCAACACTGTTCTTCTCGTCCTTCTCCCATCACCACAGGCTCAGCCTGCTACTTGTGGTTCTGTTTGATTTTGACAGCTCTGTGCAGGTTTCTCCCTGTGCCCATGAGCAAACTGTGTGGCTTCAGTTCCAATACACAGCCTTTGCTTCCACTGCTACCTCTTGCTAAGTTAAAAGGCCTGCTGATTCTGGGATGTATTCTGAGGACATTTTCAAATCCACTATAAGTTACTTTTGAGCCTCAACCTAAAAATGCAAAAGAGTTCAACAGTTTTGAAAATTCATTTCCTCCTTTATCTTCAGTGTATCCTTATTGCTTGCCTCATATTCAGTCATTGAATCTTGATGTACACACTAGATATGCATGTGGAGACATTCAGCTGGTGGATTCAGTAAGTGTAGATCCTGCTTGCATAAATGAAGACTTAAGTGCAAAAAAAGCCTGACCAAAAGCACCTTTGGGGACACTTTAAATGTATGTCAGGATCTCACAATCTCCTCCAAGTTAACAAATTGTATTTTAGAACTGTGTTTGGTAATTGTTGCATTCATACCTCAGAAGTAAGACCTAGGCATTATGGTTGGTTGGAATTCATCTGAATAAATAGCAGTTTGCCACATTCTTAACAAAAACATTATTCATTAGAACTATTACGTATTAGCAGCCCTGAATAACATTTGGCAATTGCTTTGGGTCTGTGTTACTAAAAGGTCCATAGACACATACAAATTGCTCAGTGCGCTAATATAAAACAGGAGCAGTAATGAAATAGTAGAGTGAATATTAAGCTCCAGGACTGCAGTTTTATTCTGCAAAATGCTCCTCTTGCAATTTGTAAACATCTTAGAAACTCGGGTGTTTTTAAGCTATTTAATGATTGTTAGTTGTAAGACTTGATTTGTATTTGCTGCCTTTTCCTCTCCATCTGCAAAAGGCATTAGTGGCAAGCTGAGTTGGTCAGATGACTTTTAGGCATTGCAACAATAAACCCTAACTACTTCAGAGGTTTTAGAACACAGATTCCTTCAGGTGGCTATCAAAAAAACCCTGTGAAGAAAGTGGCCAAATGGGTTCTTTGGTTAGTGGTGCTGACTGTTAGGGTAGAAGAAAGTGCACAATGGGAGACTTGTCAGGTTCTGTAAAAGAAATAGTAACTCTTCAGATCATATGTGACCTCTTTGCCACATGCATGGCTCTAGATTGTAGGAAAGAAGACACTTCTAATGAGCCACTAAATGACTACTCTTCCAAGAAGCTTACATTATATCCCACTCAGAAGAGGTGTAGCCAGGAAGAAGAAAAAATTTTCCTTATCCTACACATACTGTCACAGAAAAGGAAAGGAGGCTTCAACAAAAGAATTTCTGGGATCTCAGTGTAGTATCTGGACACTCCTGGACCTTTTGAGAATTTATTTATGAACACTACTGTGAGATGATTCTACTTCCCAAGGAACAGAAAAAGCTACACACACTTCCTCAAAGATATTGGAAATGCTTACATTCTATATCAGATTAAACTGCTTGCTCAAGATCTTTCAGAAAGCCCCTGAATGAAGGAGAAGCTGAATTTTGTTACCTCAAGTTCTATGGTTTATGACTCCAATTCAGCCTCTGAAATCTGTATATAATCTATTAACCAAATAAAGGATCCTTCCTTTATTGAAATACAAACAGTTTCCAAAGCATCTGCTTCCAGTTCTGTCTGCAATCTGGAGGATACATTGCAGATACCTTAAGGGAGAAGTAAATCTCAAGAGCCATGGATTTATATACATTACACATCACTGTGACAGTGTTTGGGAAATGAATCTTCAATGTCACCAACCTGAAAAGTTGGAAGGAACAATATATATTCTATACAGTGAGAGGCCTAGAGTGCTCCTTCTTCTGCTATCCATTTTAAAAAAATGTTTTATAGAAATTCAAGACAACAGCTTGCCTGAAACTGATTTCTAGTTCAATGGTGTGAGATATTTGTGTGAAGAGAAGGACTAAAGGAGGAAACAGGGAAGAAAAGCATATCAACATCAATTGTTCTTGTGTTTCTGGGTGACAATGGTCTGGGGGCATGGACTTGTGGAAAAGTGTTTGGGAAAACAAAAATGCCAAGAAAAGAACCTGAACAGAAAGTGCTTTTCCTCTGGTGTTTGTGTCAGTCTTGCCAGTACCTGTTAGGGACTTTCCGGGCAACCAGGATTCCCCTGTTCTTAAAAGGAATGCAACACTGGGGGTCTACTCCAGATCAGTTCAGAGGCAGTCAGGCACATGAAAGATGATATTCATGACACATTCTTCCTCCTTACTATCGGAAGATTTTTGCTCTTTCAGGAAAACATTGTAAATTAAATGTTTCTCTGTTTATTGCTGCAATTCCTTTATGCGACTCTCTTGTTTACCATCTGTATTGTTGGAGATTATCTAACAGAATCCAGAAATTCACATTTCATAACCATCACTTAATTTCTCTTAGGTATAAGAAGGTTTTTTATAAGGTTGTGGTAACAAAAAACAATTAACCTTTAGCATTAGTTCCACAGAAGTATAGTAATCATGACTGGGGTAGAGAGTTAAAATGTATGGCCTTTGAGCATCTACTCTGAACTGAAATTAGCACATTCTTATTAAGGTTTCCAGTGATTAAGTATTTAATTTCTGGACAAAGTATCACCTCTCTGTATTTTAGAGTGTTGTCTGGTTTTGGCTGGGATAGTTAATTTTCTTCACAGTAGCTAGTATAGTGCTGCATTTTGAATTTAGGATGAGAACTTGCCTCCTGTGTTCCTGTTCCGGGTTTCCTGCTCAGTTTTCACAGAACAGCAGTGGCTTTACCTGTACTTTTGTACTTGTGTAATTCAGTTCTAATTCACTCAATATCATTCACTCTTTTATAGTCGGGCCACAGAATTAGCAAAACATATTTTAAATACAGTCATGAGCAGAATAATGTTTCTGCTTCTTGAAAAGGGGAGAGAAAGAGGAAAACTGCTTGATTAGATGAGACTGCTCTTCACTTCGAGATGCTCTTTGGGCACACAAGGCAAGTAGGTGACACGCAGAGCTCAGGTCTCATTCCCTACAGTCTTGGGTAAGCAGGCTTGGAAAACCATAGGTCAGAGCTGCCTCCAACAACAGCTGGAAAAGTCACTTTTCTTACAGGAGGCTAAAAGGCTGCTCTGAGCAGGAGCTCATCTCTCTGAGCCTCTGTCCACTTGTTTAGTAACACAAAACAAGGGAAAATGGGACCTCTCACTTCTTCTCTTAGGTAGGTGTAAAAGCATTGTTGGAAAAGGAAGACATAGGGTTAAAAGGGCAGTAAAAAAAGGCTAAAGGGGTGTGTAGTTTTTCTGTCAGGTGAAGATTGATAATTACTGCTCTGGGATCACTTTTTATACAAGAAATAAAAAACTATATTTTATATAAGAAATTTTAAAAACTAAACCAAACCAAACCCCATGGAGAAATAATTTTTATGCTAATAGGTATTCTTTTTTTATTATGCAACACTGATTGATTTTGAAATTCTTTTAAATGAAGTGTGGCCATTTAGAAAATGGTGAGAAATTTCAGTGCTAGTTACATGCATCCATATACAGTAAGGTGTCTGTTAGGCACTGTTCACAGCATATATGACAGATCACCACTGAAGGACTGAAAACCATGTAAAGACTATGAACAAACCCATCAAGAATACTTCTCTCACTGTACCTGGAAGCTGAAGAAACAGTGTTGTGCTGCATGGACTAATGTTCCAAAAGACTGGGTTATAAAAACTATTTACTGAGTTTCAGGTTAACATGAAGCACAAGAAAACAATGATCACAGGCTTGCTTGTCTTTTAGCTGTAGGTAAGAAGGCAGTGAAGAGAGGTAACTATTCATGCTTTTAGCTTGAGTATCATTGAATTTAATGAGAGATGAGTGCTAAAACCTCACGCAGCACTTTGAAGATACAAGGGTCACTTTATCTTCTGTTCTGTTGAAAGGACGATAAACCAGCCAGAAATTACATATAGTTTTTGAAACAAGTGAGTATCTCAGCAATTCAGTAACACTAGTATGTTTGGCCAAAAAAAAAAAAAATTAGGGGAAATTATTTATGCAAAAATAGGGCAAGTTATAACTGACTACATGACAGCTGAATTGAGCTACTATGGGACAATTTTGAAAATATCTTAATCAGTTTGCAAGATGACAGTAAACAACAAGCTTCAGAGCTGGCCTTTAATTCTTTCTATTTAATGTGCTTGTTTAAAAATATGGCATTAGCAAGCACCTATCTAAACTATCCTTTGATATTCATTCTGGACGTAAGCCAGCAATGTGTGCTGACAGCCCAGAAAAAAAGCCCACTTTATCCTGCACTACATCTAAAGCAGCATGGCTAGTAGATCAAGGAGGGGGTTCTACCCCTCTGCTGTGCTTTCATGGCAGTCCACCTGGAGTGCTGCACCCTGCTCTAAAGTCCTCAATAGAGGACATGGGCTTATTTTAGCAATCCAGAGGGGAGCAATGACCAGAGGGATGGAACACCTCCTGTGAGGACAGGCTTAGAGAGGTAAGGGTTGTTCAGCCTGAGGAAGAGAAGGCTCCAGGTAGACCTTAGTGCAGCCTTTCAGTACAAACATGGATCTTACAAGAAAGATGGAGACAGACATTTTAGTAGGGCCTGTTGAGAAGGCCAAGGGGTAATGGTTTAAAACCAAAAGAGGGTAGACTAGGAGTAGATATGAGAGTGATTCATCTTTTGTGATGAGCGATGAAACACTGTAACAGGTTGCCCAAGGACATGATAGCTGCTCCATCCCTGGACACATTCAAGGTCAGGCTGTAGGCAGCCCTGAGCAACCCAACCTAGATGAAAAGGTCCAGGCCCCTGCCAACCCAAACTCTTCTATGATTTGACTCACAGCACACACATAATTACAAAGCTACAGTGCAGGTGAACTCAGTCCTTGACAACAACATAACAGTGGTGAGCAACAAATAATAGCAGAACAAAATGTTCTCCCAACAATTAGAGCTTCCCAGTTATCAAAGACTACCTTTACCTTCTTACCTTCTATCTCTGATGCTTCAGACAGCTCTTTAACCAGCTTGGCTCTGCCTGGAAGCATTCCCAGAGGCCAAGAGACTCAAGATAGTACTTGCCTGTGTAAACAAGGACAGTGTCAGCTGCTGTATTTGGGCTGGTTTTGCCTGGAGGAAGAACCTAAGGCAGGAAAAGTGAGTGAATTTGCTTCAAAAATAATCTTCAGACCACATTGGGAAAGTGAATGAGGAATTGGAAAGGTTGTTGAGTGCTTTTAGCTGATAGAATTTTTTTGTCATTTTCTCCAATTAACATTGCTGTAAATGTTATTTTTACCTAGAACAGCCACCCAGACTTGAACTCGTGGTTGGTTGGCACATTTAACTATCCTTCACATGAAATCAGAGATTTTTATGGTCATCACTCCCTAAGGCTTTCTTAGAACTTGCCTCTCCAGATGAGTTCTTGAACAAAAGAGGAAATGTCATTGCAGCCATGACAGCCTAGGGGAAGATTTCTAGGGAGTCATTTTTCTTTAACAAACTGGTAGAGCTGGAAAAATAGGGCATTTTTGGTGCACCACAGTTGTTCTGCTCTGAAGAAAACACATTTGGCCATTTGTGTGTATTGAGCTTGACAATTTTTACACAATGCTTCTTTGAGTCTTGTCATTAAATACTACCCTGGTTATGCAGAAGTAGCCATCAGTGTCTTAGTCCCCCATTAGTGTTCATATGAGCCTGTTCTTTACCATAAAAAAGGTGGTGAGGGATTCACATTTATTGTGCCTGAGTGACTTGAATGGCATTTTCTCAGTTTAGAAGCATCTCCACTTGCAGACTCAGCTTGGGATCTGAAAGTCAAGCTGTGCATTTTCTGGCTCATACAGCTTTGCTATTAAAGCTTCATTACATCAAATTCTACTCACAATTAAACCTTTTCAAATGAATTTTCCTCTGAGTTTGCAAAGCAATAGTTGAGGACACAGCATTTTGGTCCTGGAAATGAAAAACATTTAACAACTCTTTTGGTGACACATGAACCAGAATGGAAACCAGCTTTTTTCTCATACCTTTGTCAACACTAAGAAGTGAAAAAAAAAAAAGTAAAAATTCATTTTATTACTAAATACATTGGATAAATATACAGACAGGGAATAGATAACTGAGTCAAGGGGTGCAACATTTTGACAGTCACTTTTCCAAATAAAGACACATTTTAAGAAAGACACAGGTGTGTTGGAATTAAGAAATTTCTTTTATATATGAAGGTGAGTCAAACTGTCTTGGGACTTCATTTGCTTAACTGACAGGCAGAAAATAGGATTCTGGCTAGCACTGCAGCTCCTCTAGCTTCATATGGGAGTTGAAATTGAAAATAATAATGAACTGTAATGTTAATCACTCTTTTATTAGAGCAGGGACTGAGGATCAAGGGGCCTTAGTTCTTTCTTTGACTCTTTCATTGAAGTCTTAGATGATGTGAAAAATATTAACTGAAATATCAATTTGATGGTACCAATCACAAAATGGTATTACTTGGTCCTGTCCCAGAGTGTTAGGGCCAGACTAACAGCCCAGAACAGGCAGCAAAACAGGCACATACACCAATACACAGATAGGGCACCTCTTTACATTTATTTTCACATAAGCACATTGCCAAGATATAAGGCTACCTATAGAGTGCAAAACACCATTTCAAAGCACCTGGTGTCTGAGAAGAATGTTCAACAGTCCCTGCCAGTCCCAATATTTTTTCCTATGTCAGCATCTCTGTTTCCTCTATACATTTTTTCCGGATATAGTGGGATATCCAGGACAAACTGCTATACGGCCTACAGTGCCTACTATGCAGGACACATCTCCCACATTATGAAGGAGGTTTAACCTTGTTATGAATGGAAGGACTTTGTTGTCCTGGGATTCCTTATCGCTGGGGACAGTGGTGAGCACTAACAGACTGAGGGAAAGTTTCTTTTCTCATCACTGTTTCCTGAAGCTACAGCAGAAGATGCTGTATATTGTAACTACTTTCAGAGCAAAGCTTTCAGCCAGGCTTGAGTCTTAGCATTATTCATCCTTTTCAAAACTCTTCCCAAGCACTGGCAGCTAAGTTGGATGTCCTGTGCCTCTGCACAAGTAGCAGTCGGTCTGTCTGGCGTGGCTGCTGCGAAGCTGAGTGTGGTAGGGTTATCCACTGCAAATGGCTCACGTATTTTTTTCAGACTTGTGCAGTGCTTAGGCTGACCCACCCGATACTAAAATTTACAAAGAAAGAAAAAAAACCAAAAATATTTCAGAGAAACAACGTGATTCTTTGTGCACTCAGCGCTTATAAGCAATCCTTTTACTCATTCAGGACTACAAACTGGATGCTAAAATGCTTTCCAGGAATGACTTGAACTGAAATTTCAGAGGATGCTTATGTTTTGATCATGTTTCAACTCTCTTGCAATCACGTCAACCACCTGCCTTCCTTGAGTCTCTATTAACTCAGCTGGACTCTTTTTGTTTTAGTAAAGTTGAGGATTTCAATGAAAACCAGATGTGCTGTCTGATCCAAATTTTCCTGGGTAAATAAATACTCACTCTGTTCCGTCCACTTAGTTATTATACACCAAACCATCTCTAATGGAAATGCTTTCACAGGCCATTTAGTAAAAATAAGGTCCCACTTCTCCTAGAGAGACACTGATCCTCTCTGCTAATGCAGGAAATGGTGGCAAGAATCACTCTACCCTGGTCAGTGTTCTTCTTGTATGCTGTAGTGAGGTCTTAGAGAAGAGCTCAGCAGAAATCATTAAAACTAGGGAAAAGCCTTGAGTAGACTCTGCAGTGTAATGTAGTGTAAACATGAAGAATGTGGGAGGAGATTGTGTGTGGAGGTGTTGGGAAGAAAACATGTAGCAGTGTGGATCAGTCATGCAGAGGAGCGGAGCCATATCAGCAAGCAATGACAATAGGAATATCGGGAGACAAAATGTGCTGAAGAGCAGCATTTTCCTGCCTTCTTGGTAGTCCACCTTTTCACCCACCCTCAGGCAGGGAAGCCAGATGTCCCCGAAAAAACAGTTCATTAAATTGATGTAACAAAAGACAATTAATTCTCAGTGGCAACATTTGGTACTGCCGTTGGTTGTGTTCATATCACAGACACCCTGCCCCATGGCAGTGGGGGGATTGCTGAGATCTCATAAACAACCAGTCAGGTGAAGCAGCAAATGCTACACATGTACACAGTTCACAAAACCACCCTGGTCTTTTACTCCTTCAATTCAACTTCAGTTAGTCACCTCTAGCAAAAAGGTAACAAAGTGCTGCTTCTGGTTAGGATGCAGCAATCAGGAATCTAACAAAACAGTACTGTGGTAACTGAGAGCTGTCTCTCTAGTCTTTCATTAATAGACAATGATTGTGATGGCTTCATTCAGCACTTAACTAAAATTATATGTGTATGAATAAATAATGTTCATTATTTTAGAAAGGATGTGACAGTCCTTTGTTCAGGGAAGAAATAAGTATTCCAGCTCCTTTCTGCTAAAGAGAGACTGTGGCTTTTATGGTCATCCCTAAGATCAGTGCTATTTACCATGAGACAGAGCTGACTGTGGCACATTTTTAGCAGACCTGTGAAAATATTTTTATTCCATTAGTCATCCAATATAAACAGATTCTGCTTAACCATGTTTATAACACTTCATACTAAGCAGAACTGAGAATCTTAGAAGATGACAACAGGCTCTTCCAGGCACTAAATTAAAATTACTTTAAATTAAAAAATAAAGATGTATGCCTTTCACTATATTCTGACTGTAGATAGCTGTAGCCCACTTGCTCTTGCTGGCAGCTTTTTATTTTCAATATATAAAAAGGTTATGAAGAAATCTTTCAGACAAATGCAGACCATTTCTAGGAGTGTCCAGAAGAGCTCCAACAGCAGGGAACTGGGTGAGCTCTGTGAGTGGTGGGCAGCAAGCCTGCCTTCGAAAGCAGGGAGCTGCTGGCTGTGTGTGCCTTTTGTCTTTGCTGTGGAGAGGCAGAGGCTGCCTTTAGTTTTGCTGTGCTCTGAGCTCACAGGATCTGGTAACAATGCTAACTCTTGTGAGGCAGCAGTTTTTATCCCACAGCTCTCATTAATTTAAGGCATGAGTCAGGAAGATAAGTTGGAGCTGGAACCTGCCCTCCATGGAGGCAAAATACTCCCAGTCAGCTTCAGTGGGAGGGGGCTGGTTGAAGCTAAAGATATTCAGATGACTTCTTGTACTCTTTTGAGAAATTCCTCTCATCAGTCCCTTCCCAAATTTTTGTTTCAAAACCCTACATGAACCTGATATGTACCAGGGCCTGTGCTGGTTGGGATGTGTTTTATGTGAGGAGTGAAGAGTGGGATGACGGTTACCTCATCATACATGATTGTGAGTGATAGGCAGCACCCAAGCTGCCTGTGATGTGTTATGGGAGAATTTTACAGAATAACATTTTGGCAAGAACAAGGAGGGAGAACAAGGGAAAAATAATCCATCATGTATGTAATCTTGCAGAGAATAAATTTTGGAGGCTCTTACAAGAGTTAGGAATGGAAAACAAAGTGGAAAACAGCTTTATACAGTTATAGTCATCCTTGGAGGGAGCTCTTCCCCTCTAACCCCTAATTTCATCTTTGTCCCTAGCTTCCAGTGGGACACAGTAAAGCTCAGGGACCAGCAGGGAGAAAGGGCACAGGCTCTGTGCACTGCAAACCCTGACAACCTTTCCTCATGGGCAATCTGAGAATCCATTCTCCTCCCCTGTCCTCACTCAGAGCAGCTCCATTAAAACAGGCATTTGCAAAATGCTGCCTGCTGAAAGCATGAGAATTGATCTCTGCACTGATATGCCTTAAGGCCAGTAAAAATTAGTTTTCCCATTCTGCAAAGAAGGAAATGAAATGAAATGAAAATGGTTAAGTGACTTGCTCAAGATTGAAGAGAGAGCCTTTACTGGAGCTTGGAAAGGACAATAGAAATCATGCAGTTCTTTTCTTAGGATGGATCCTTTCTGAAAGAGCCATATACCTCATGAGACCCTCCCTTCTGTTCAGAGAAGGACAATCACAGCTTAGTCAGAGAAGCAGAAGTGTTTGATGACATTTGTCTTAGTTGTGAGATCTCAAACCTTCTCAGGTTTTCTGAGAAATATATGGACTTGACTTAAAAACAAGAGGACCTCTACTGCTCACAGAACACAAAATCCAGCCCCAGGCATCCCCAGAGAGGCCATGAAGTAAATGTGGTCAGGGGAAGCTATGAAAGGTCTTCAATCTAAGGCTTTCCTTCTACCAGATCCTAAAATGGTGGTTTAAGGTTGAAAAATTGAAGATTAGAACATATATAGAGTTTTCAACAAATTATTCAGTCATGGTGTGCTGAAGAACTTTTTAAATGAGAATCAAATGCATTTTTAGAAAATATGTAATGTCTTAGAGCCACTCTGAAGCTGGAACAAAACATGTTTTCTTTATTTAAAATGTAATTTTTATGGATGCATTAGACTTGGAGCCAGAGAAAACATTTTTAACTGCTGAGGTTTTACAGCCACTCTAGGGTTAGGAAAGAAAGCTGAAAAAATATTCTGGCTGGCAGATTTTTTAATGCTTCATTTAAAAGTAAAATAAAAAATATTGTAACTTTTCCACCTGTACCATAGTTGATCCAAGTGAAAGAGACACCTTTCATTTAATCTCTCTCTGTTGCAATGAGCTCAAATTCAAGATAACTTGTGTGGAAAGAAGATGCCAATTCTGGGCTGAAAACAACAAAGCAACAGTGCAAAGGCACTGGGGCCAGTCCTTGGTCCCTAACAATTATGAGTCTCTTTGTTCAACTGCAAGCCTGTTTCTTGTGCATAAGATGCAGTGAAAATGTTCCTTCCATCTAATTCATTTACGTATGTTGGGAAGTAATTTGGGCTGTCACAGTGTCTTTATATAATGCTTTTTGCAGAGAAACCTTCAGATGTACCTGCCTTTTGACATAATTCAAGGCAGTTGATGCCTGTCTGAAAATGGGCTTCTGAAGGTTTAAATGGGTTCATTTGCTTAATCAAGTAATTTAAAAGGCATAATATCTTGAGGTGTTAAAAACAGTTTCCCTCTCCAAATGTTATTCCCAGGAGAGGACCTAAAGGAAGCAAACAGGATCTCCAAGGCTTCAGCATGCTAGGAAACCCAGGGCCTGCTACATGCATTGCAAAGGGAGAGACACCTGCTAGACTTGTCTATAACTTAAATGTCTGGTGAGTCAGAGCTAAAAGAGGCTTTCTCTCCACATTTCTAGGCACATTTTTACATGTTGAAATTCTTGCACATGGAACCTGAAGATCCATTGGTGAGAGCAGATTCTATGGATGAACATACCCTATATGAAAAGCCAGACGAACAGACATAATTTTTGTTTATGTGCAGAAAGAGATTAATCTCTTCAGGTAAGTAATTTTGCGCTATTCTCCCTTGCTCATGTGAGGACTTGTGCTGAAGTATTTTAATTTCACACATGGGAAATCAGAAGTTAGGCATCTTTTCCTGCACTTCACTCAATTACAGAGTGTCTGGGATTTTATTTGTGCATAGAGCTTCTACATCAATTTCTTCTGAATGTGCAGATTCTTGATCTGGGTGGGTTTGTCTGTAGCACATGGCAAAAGGCCATTCTCACAATGTGATTGTGTAGCCCACAGAGGCAAAGAATAGTTCTGAAATGGAGCAGGAAAGGCCATCTTATTCTTTCTCCTGCTTCACGGGAAGATCAATGTTATCAAATTAACATGTCATCTGACTCTCTCTGACAACAAAAAAAGAGCTGTGTGTAAGGAGGATAAATTTTTTTCTCTCTCAACTGTACAACTGACTTCTGAGAGGTAGTGCAGTCCATCATCCCTCAGGATCTGAGGTCCATAGCAAGACATCAGGTAGTTCTTTCACCTTCCCATGTTTCCATCTTGCACTGTCCACACTGTGGGCAGTCTTATCCTAGGTCATATGTAGATTACTCTTACAGTCAGTAATGAAGACTTCTTTAATTTTGTCTTCTGTTTTTACTTTGGGACTATAGAATGTGTGCTGAATTCATAATACAGCGGTTTGTAAAGTTCCTGGAGATTTATTAGAGGACAGAGAATTTGGGATGCTTTGTGCTTTAGGAGACAAAAAATTTCCAAACAACTGCTCACTGGGAACCCTTGGAGCGCTTATGATTAAGGGTCCAGATAGACAAGGAAAATAAATGAAGCAGCTACACATATGGTTTAGGGAAGATGGGTAATTTGAGGGTAATTTAAAAAGAGAGATGAAGGTGAGGTCCAGATGAGTAGTGGTCTTTAAAGAAAAGAATGGAATACAGAAAGTCAGGCTATCGGAAAGGTTTACTGAGAAGCTGAAAATAACCAGAGGAACCAAAGGTGTATGCTTTTCTGAGCAGAATTTTCAGAGAATGGTAAGAGGATGAGGTTCATTCTAGAAGCAACATGGAAAATGTAAGACCTGTGGATTTCACTTGCAACGTGACTGAAGACCTGCTGCAAAAGCTGGACCTAGAGGAAATGGCAGCCTGCATCATGGAGATGCTGTTGGACATCCTTAGGAAAAATGAAATGAAAATAAAGAGAAAAATAATCAAGAAAATCAGCGAGACAGACATTTAAAAGCAGCAGCAGTGACGAGACAAGGCAAGTTTACTTTTGGAGTTACATATGAATGCTGTCTCCTTTGCAGTAAGTGCCAGAAGTTCTCAGCTTTTCTTCATGGTTCTCACACCTATTCTGCTCATGAGACAGCAATTTAATATCACCAGATGTAACCCAGATGGTACATATTAATTTATATATGAATGCTGGAAAATACATATATACTTTTGCATTTGAAGTCTTTTAAGTATGATTTTTATATTCATTTGAAAATTGTTCATTTTTATTTGAGCCATAAGGCAGCTAAAATACAGCTCCCAGGTGAATGAAAATTTATCTATTCCACCCTGAATGATTCCAGGTTTGTGTGGGACTACTTTCAAAGGTGTGTGATCACTTCATTTCAGAAATCATTCTCACTGGCTCAACAGTGTGTTACTGTCTAATGTCTATTATTATGCTGAATGAAAATGTTGGAGAGATAAATTTAGGCCATCTTTCATCTCATTTTCAATATTAACAATTGTTCCATAAAGTTGCCAGCAGAGACTCAATTATGTGACAAAGTAGAATGCCTTAATTTAAACATTTGATTATTTTTCTGAGTCAAACTTGATTTAATAAGTAATGGTAGCTGAAGTCAGACATGATCTTTAGATAATCAAGCAATGGAGCTCACTTATCTGAGAGAGCAGGAAGAAGTGGTGGTGGCATTTGTCATAATAATCTATGCAGTATCAGCGCCTGTATTTCTCCAGTGTTTGGAGTCACTGAGAAAAGGTGATAAAAAAAGAAAATATACAGCTACAGGCAGAATATTAAAACAGTGTTAAAGAACAAATTAAGCTTCTTCATTGGTAGCTCCCAGTTCCTTCCAGCCCTCCACTCCATTACTTGTTCTCTGTTTCTATCCCAAAGTGTACACCATTTCAGCAGTTGTATTTTCTAAGCTCAAAACTAGACTCCTAAGTGCTGTGTTTCTGCCAGAGATGGACCTTTGGCCCCAGAGAGCAACAAGGAAAAAGTAAGCACTCAAAAATATCAATAAATAAATACGTACATTTTTAAAGCACTAACCCACAGAGTAGTCTGCTATTATTTCTGTTATATTAAAGTGGTCATACAGAAATGAACATAAACCCAAAACATGAACTTTGTACCCTTAGGAACAACTGGAAAATGAACCTTCAGACCATTCTTTTCAATCATTGCCACAAATATGCATTATTCCACTAGACTAGTGAAAACCTTTTCCTGTAAAGATCACCTTTCCATCAACAAAACAGAGAGTGAGGCTGGTGCAAGGGTGGAAGGTAGGCTTCAGTGTATCTGAAATGCTCCTATACTGGTTTTACATGGCCTGGTTTTTGGTAGTGGGGGGCCACAGAGGTGGCTCCTGTGAGAAGCTGCTGGAAGCTTCCATCATGTCCAACAGGGCCAATCCCTGATGGCTCAGATGATGGACATGCTGCTGGCCAAAACTGGGCCAATGAGAGAGGTTGGTAATGCCTCTGTGATAACACACTTAAGAATAAAAAAAAAAAAACAAAAAACCACGCAGTATTTCTTCTAGTCAAAGAAGAGGAGGAGGAGGTGAGAACATGTGAGGAAAACAGCTTGGCAATACCAAGGTCAGTGGAGAAGGAGGGGGAGGAGGT
>VWYI01039408.1:0-19176 GCA_013399455.1 Anthoscopus minutus | reverse complement strand
ATTATCCTCCTCTGGTTCTGTTAGTAATAAATTCACTTTGCAACCTTAAGTTGAGCCTGTTTTGCCCTTGAAGTTTTTATTCTGGTCCTTATTTCAACGCGTGAAGCGTTTGTTAATTTTTTTTCTCTCCTCTACCCAGCTGTGGCAGGGGAGAGTGAGCAAGCAACTCTCATGGGTACCTGGTGTTGGGCTGGTGTCAAACCTCAACAGCTCCCCATGGGATGCTCATCTTACCTGATCCCAACTGCTTCTCTCCCAAAGTTCCTCAGACCTCAGACTTTTCCTTTCCTTCCCTTCAGCCCAAAGTGTCTTCATTCATTCCAGCTCCTCTCCCATAAGCATTCTGTGCTTACCCAAGGTGGTTGGTTCTCCTTTCACATCTACTAGGTGCAAATTTCCACTCTTATTTGATGCAAATTCGGACAAAATGAAAATTATTCAAAAAAATTAAGCTGTGCAAGTGGTTAGCAAGATTACACTAGAATAAACAATGAAATGACAAATCATTCTTGCTACTTCAGGATGGAAAGCACCACTAGTTTTACATCTTGGGTAGACACTTCTGCTACAGGTATACTATTCTTTCATTACCTGGTCCAAAGATGTTATGCACCTTGAACAATTTGCTGTTTGGTGCTGTTAGAGAACAGCCACTGGATTGGTCTGATGAGATAGAACAATGCCTTTACTCCATGGGTCCCATAAGAAATCTCCTAATGAAAATATATTTAGCTACTTCTTTTAAGTCAGTGCTATTTCCAGTTGTTATTTTCTGAGTTCTTTCTGGTTTGTGGCATTTGGTATTTACAGCATTCTTTTGGTAATGCCAAACTCCAGCAGAGTATTTTGGGTATATTCATATTCATATCTAGATAAAGTACCAAGAGACTTCCCAGCAGCAGACAATTAATGACTATTAGAGGACTGTAAGATATCCTGCGGTAGCAATGGCACACATTTTCCAGCAGTCACTGCCCAGTGCTTTGGAAACAAGCTCTCTCCTGTTATGCTGCTGCCTGTTAAATATCTTGGCATTTATCTCACAGCAGAGACCATTCACCTGTGCCAGGGTTCTGTTCCATTGACAATGCCTCTTAATTGCCTTGTTGTTTAAATAAACAAGACAAGATAATTAAGCGATAATGGCAAAGAAATAGAATGTTAGTGATAATGGGTGGTAGATCCCTCTTCCACTCTAACTTCACTATCTAAAGTAGCCCAAACTCTCTGCCTGAATTAAAGCTCACAGCAACCTTCTGAATTTTGGAAGGGGCCTTTTATCCTTGCTGTTTTAATAAGTCAATATAAGTGAAAAAGTCTGGAGGAAGAATTCAAGACTAGGTAAATGAGAGAATCAGGTCATGTAAAGGTTTTGGAGAAGGAGATGTACCTCTGGCAAAAAGAAAAGCAGTTCTGCACTGGGAATAACCAGCAGAAGGAGCTGCATGTTGCTGCTCCAGTGTTCCTGGCAGTCCTGTAGGGGTTGGCCCAAGTTGTTCTATTTCTGCTCCTGACCAAAGCTCTTCAGCCGTGCAGTATCTCTTAGGGGGGCAGCAGGAATGCTTCCCTGTGATGCCTACCTGGGCTGCTGTTGCACACACTCTTTCTAGGTGTCTCTGCTCACACTTCACCTTGCTATTCTCCTGTACTGGGGGCTAATAAAAAAGGCTGACTTTGAGCAAACCTTTAGGCAAAGTTTAACCAAAGCAAGATTTTCAGCTATTTGGCTCTAGGAACAAAGCAATTTTAAAGTGTATTCATACAGTTGGGACATTAATGAAATAGATTGGTGGTCTTTTCCATTCATTATCTTATTTCCTCAATTTGGGACAATAGATGAAGATACAAACCCCAAAAGATTTGACATGGAGAAGCCTGGAAGTATTTTTTTCTGTCTGGGACTTCTTTTCTGACAGCCTACTAAGAAGACAGGAAGACTACAGAGTGACGGAGCTTGTAGCTTTTCTGAGATTTTTGGCCTATTTTGGTACTTATTGGTGTGTACTGTTGACAGAGACCAGTTCTGCATATGATGATGCCATTGTACATTTCAAGGTATCAGAACAATCTGTTCTGGCAGAAACACATATCTGAGCAAAGACTGGTAGTGAAAAGAAAGAGAAGTTCCTTTGAACTTCTTTGAAGTTCCTGTTCTCTCTCCTGGCTTCCAGCTTGGCTGTACACTTTGCTTCAAAGACTAAAATAGTAGCATACCAGATTTGCTTGCAATTTTCTCAGTTCAAACATCTTTCCTGCTGATTATTGATATTGATCTGACTAGCTCCAGGAGAGGTTTTCAGGGCATTCTTAATGCACTTGTGTTGGCCTCAAACTGTTAAGGCTATTTGAATGTAAAAAACCACCATGTAGACCAAGGGCCTGCTTTTGTATTTGTTCTAGAACAGATTACACCTTACCAAGAAATTATTTATACTGGGGTGGAAAAGTGAATTTTTGAGACAGAGGTGAAATGTTTGCTCCATAGTTATGTCTGCCTGTGCCATGAGCCAGGAGCTATGATGGACTTGAAGGCCTGGCTATGAGCTCTTTTCTATTACTCAGACATTGAAAACATGAACAGAAATACAGAGCAATCTTGCTGTATGCTCGTTTCTTCAGCTATTGATTAATGCTTTAAGGTCAATCAACGGAAGGGTTAATTTTGGAAATTAAGGAAATATGAGGAAGATTGCCTCTGATGTAGCAGTAGATCTACCAAAACACAAGTCCTCATTTCCAGCCTGCTCCTGGCAACTGGCAGAGGTTTGTGTCACGCTGGCCTGGAGCAGGTCAAAGAAAGAGTGCTAACTTTTAAACAGTTTTTCTAGGACTGAAGTACTTACATGATGCCACAGAGACATTAGGAGATTCTGTAGGTATTTTGATCTTTGATTTTTTTTGTCAGCCATTATCTTCAGGGTTACAGGTCAGATACCTGCATTGATGAATAGGCAGCTTTCATAAGGGCTGAGCTTGTGTTAGAGAGGCAAATTATACTGTAGCTCAGAAAAAAAATGAATTGTGGAATATTTCCATGTAGCAGACTAGAAAGCTGGTTTATTGACATTGAGGAATTGGACCAAATTAGTATTGTAGTTTGATGGCAGAACCAAACCTGAAACCCGTATCCTAGGGACACATGCTGCATGTTTCAGCTTGCTCTTTAAAAGATAATGATTAGGATACATTTTTAGGCACTTTGATCAGACAAAATAAGGATATGTACAAGTATCACTGATACACATATGACACATGTAATTTGTGTGAGCTGGAAATAACAGGCAAAGAACTTGTAAAAAAGGGTGTTACAGCACACTACCATGCTGCCCACACTGGCATTGCTTTTGTGAAGAAGGACCTGATAGACAAATGCCTGCTTCTATGATTTTTTTGGCATTAAGAATTGTATTTTTTGTCATTTCATATTCATATATTTGATTCTGACTTGCATTTTGAACTAATTCACTGGCAAAGATATAAGTTCATCTTATTCATGGGAATGGGAACTTTCTACATCCTCATCCCCCAAGAAATCTCCTGAAATAATAGTCACTGGGTTTTAAAAGAAATGTTTAGCATTTCATGAGCTAAATATGCCATTGTTAGAAGGAAACAAAGAAAAGACAAATAAAACAGAAGCTTATTTGCATCTGATTTACATTATCCTGTGAGCATTGATTTCATTTTTATTTCATTCTTCTTAATACTATTCAGATTGCAGACCTTGCTGCAAATTTACAGCTGAGTTTCATTGTTCATTTAATCATCTCAGGTGTTACTGAAATAGGGAACACTGGTGCTTGAAAGATTTCCCCTGAGGTTCATGGGAGCTGCCTGTATCCTGAGGCTGGAGGAGGGGGTCTGCAGATTTGTTCTGGCGGTTGCTGCTCTGAGTTTTGATGATCGTCTGTTGAAAAATTGCATGGGCTATCCTGTGTCAAGACAATCATTGCCGTCTCCTCCTTTTAGTCAGCAATTTGTCTTCAAGCTTACTACTTAGGTTATGCCTTTTTCTCCTCCATTCCTAACCCCTTGCTTCAGCTTAAATATTTGCAACAACTCACATTTCCCTCTCCCTCATTCCTTTTGCAGGAAGGAGCAAGCACAGTGTCAACACTGTGCAGATGTGTTTCAACCCAGCAGAATATTTTGATGAGTTTGATGGTGAGTTATGAAATCTTTGTGGTTAGCTCACAACACAAGAGGATTCTTTGATAAACAGAAGTAACTGGAGTTTACTGTGAAGGTATCTTCGTCAGGGAATGTTTTTCTTTCTGTTTCCTGCAGCTTTGCTTTCTCTGGTTCAGAGTCAAAAAGTTAACAGCCTTGGGCAATGGGCAGTACTATCCATGATATGAAATTCTCTTTTAACTAATATTTTACAATGTTTGCTTAAAATCTACTATGTCTGCTAGCAACCCCCCTATAAAATTATTTACTACTGAATAGTTGCTGAAAGTAACCACAAAAAACATTAGGTTCTAAAATACTATGTTTAAAAATTTTAAAAACTAAGAGTTAAAAATATTTTGAAATCTTTATTTAGCTGTAGTCTATTTCTATTGATAGAGGCTTACAAGAATCTTTTGGCTGGGATCTCTGATATTTCCCTCTGAATTTTTCAAATTAAGTTTTGTTCCTGATTTTTGGAGAGGTGAAATTATGATGGCATCATAATGGACAAATAAATGAATACATAAAAAGGTAAAAATTTCCCCTTGGGCAACAAATTTGCTCATATTAATGCTGGAAGAGAGGGTTAAGTGCTATGTGACAGAAACTATATCAGCTCTTGCAAAAGGAGCTTCTCATTTTGATCAACAGCAAAACGTTTGTCTTCGAATCTCCAGTCCCAGTTGGAGCAGCAACCTTTCCCCTATAATTAATTTTTGTATGCTGTAGTCCATTAGAGAAGAGAGTGACAGCCTCTGGACACAGATTACTGTCTTAGGTATGGCCCAAAGGAACATTATGGTCTTAATTAAAGGTGGCTCAATATGTCAGCCATTGCAATAGTTTGAGCATTTTTAATACTGTGTCAGTATCTAACCACCTTAAAAGAATTCTGGTAGTAAGCAAACGAAGTAATTTAAAGGCAGCTCATGTTCTTTGTAAGTTTTGCAGGACTGCTATTGGGAATACTTGATAATTTATGAAGGCTTACACCACCAAATTAATTACATTTTCCTGATGCCACATGTCTTTTTCATACAAGCTAGCTCTGAATTATAAGTAACAATATTGTCCTTGTTCATTCCTTTAGTACAGGAGACAGCTTACTAATAACACTGGTAGAATTCAGTTGCTGTATTTTAGAAGTGTCATTTATTAAAAACTGCTACAGTTAAGGTGGTATATGCTGCTCTAATATTGACCCTGATTTCTGCTGTGGGTACTACTGCATCTCAGTTCTGAGCCTTTGGTATGGGTTTCATTTAGAAGCATTTTTTATAGCTTAGAAAAAATAAGTTCTGAGGAAATGACCAATGCAGAGACTTGCTGTGATATGCAGAGGGTACAATGCCATGCATTCTATTGTTTTGTGTGGGAGTGAGGTTACACTTCAAGCTAGTGTTCTGACAAACAAAATAACCTTGCTGTCCTTACAATAGGAAACTCATTATCAGTGGATTTCTTCTGAGGTCCTGCAATCTTGAATTGTGCTTGGGTTTTGCATGTTAGATACTTCTTGGAAAGCCTGACAAACCCTCTTGATGTGGTTGGCTTAGAAAAAATGAATGTTTTCAAATTTTCTTTAAATTAAAATAAAATAATTTTGAATAGATAGTATATGAATATAGCTAACCCCTGAACTTCAGTCAGCAGGGAGGGAAATAAATGGACCTTCTATTTCCTTTAATCAGATTTTAGAATATTGAAACTTTCTGTTGTGCCTCTTTCATTTTTTTTTTGGTTTTTCCGATTTGTATCGAGATGATAGAAGAACATGTAGGGCTGCTTTTGGAATAATGAAACTATTTTTTCCATGATTTGCTATTACTTGAGATAATAATTTGGTTTGAGATGAAATTCCAGGAGGAGGATTTTTCACAGGAAATCTCACTTTTTTGCAGTTCCTTTACATAATATAGTTTGATCTGTGAAAGAAGCATGCTGTTGTGAAGTTTCATCAGACTCTGAGGAGGACTGGGGTGAAAAGACCCTCTTTCACCTCAATTACTGGAAAGTGCAACTGAGAAAAACCCAGAAGGTACTATAATACTGAAGAGCATATGTATAGATGTGCCCTATTTGGAATGTGGAGCATGCAAGAGCATCTTGCATCCTCTTCCTAGGAAGGAGTGAAAATGTTATTGAACAATTACACTACAGTATCAGTGCAGGAGGAGTAGCTTTGGAGCTCAGAATTCTCCAGCACTTAGGCTTAACACTTTTTCCAGTGAAGTCTTCTGTTCCAGTATTTTCCTTTCTGGTTATGGAGCATTGTGGAGCCACACTTTACTTTTCAGCTGTATTAGTCACATCTGTCTTAAAGGTCAGCTTCCAAACATCAGTGATTCTGCAGAGAAGACCATACTGAAGTAATGGTGAATTATGTTTTCTGCTGCATTTAGTCTTCAGCTCTGAATAATGTTTGGTCATCTTCACGTTGTGTTAAGTACAATGGATGTTGAAGGCCTTCCAGGTAGTGACATCTGGTTGTGCTACTTTACAGTACAAAAATTGCCTCGGGGAACTAAGCCTCAAGTAGTTCAGCATCTGTTTCAGGTTGTTTCAAGAGATGGTATACTCCTTGTAAGCTTGCCCATGAAGAATTCTTACATGAGCTTTGGTAGCAGAAACATTTTTCTGCTTTTTCTGCAACATGCAGTTAGAAGTTTACTTTTATAATAAGTATTTTTTTTGTGCTCTGAAATCTAAATCTATTTGGAAGTGGCTAGTGAAAACATATGTTAATTGAGCACCAGAAATACTATAAATACTTGCAAGGGCAAAGGTATATTAAACAACTCTTCACACAGTCAGGACTTTTTAACTGGAATGGTACTGATCATGTTTTGTTCCCATCTCTGCTCAAAAGTAGAGGAAATCCAGGTCTTTGTCAGCCCATGTAGAAACTTGCCATGTACTCTCACCCTCTGTCTTCTGATAGCAGTAAGGTCTTTTAATTTCCCTTTACTCACAGTAAAATTCTCTGTAACAATTGCGCAGCTGGCAATAAATCAAACCTTCTTAGAAGACATTTGGATTTCTGACCAAAGATGAGGTTCTTCATCTTTCACTCTGTCTTGAACCAATGCCTCCTAAGTTTACACAATTTGCACACTCCAGACTGATTTATTTTGAACAAGACCTGAAATCTAACAAACTGGAAAGAATTCCAGTTAAATGGTACTGTAACTTCTAGTGTACAAATATAAATTGTCAACTAATGGCTGCCCTGGGTCAGGCCATATTAACTGGGAACTACGAGATGGTGTTGCCATTACTGACCTGTTTAGTCTAGCTTGGCTCAGCAAACAATAAAACACTTTGCTGTCCTCTCCTGAAGAGGCAACAAGAAACGACTTAGCATGAATCATTCACTCTGTTGTTTCCTAACACACTTACAACAATGTACTGTTTGTTTTCAAGGTGTCAGGAGGAGCTACATCCTCTCATTGTGTCTCCTTCAGTACCTCCAGTGGCTGGGCAACTTTGCCTACCTGGGAGATTCTTTATACTCCAAGCAATTGTCTGACATAGAAAGTGCTAATCAAGAAAAAATGTAAGAACCCTGTTAATGGCATATCCAGACCCAACAGTGCAGCCAGACCCCTGCATACCATGGGAGCTGACACCTGATTTTAATATGTGAAAGATCCCACCCTTGTAATCATTTGAAAGGGAGCACCAAAATGGCTGGGTATTTGCCAGCCACATCAGGACATGCATAATTCTCATAGCCCTATACATAGTCATTGTAGTCCTCCTCAGAGCCATGTAGTATTTGGGGTCCAGAGCTGATCCCTAAGAAAACAGTCACACACATTATATCAAATGTCTCCAAGGATTATCATACAAGTCTTCTGCTGAATCTTGCTGGGAAGCCTAGAAGGTAATTACTTTTACTGTCCTCTCTGCTGAGTTTCTGTTCCCCCAGTTGCCCCTGTCCCCTGGATGGAGCAATGAATATGTGCTGGCCCACGTAAGCAGAAAGCTGCTGTGCTGATTTAAAAATCCACCCTGTTCCCCCATGCCAGCTCTGTTCTGATAGGGCTGCTGTTGTACAGTGGAAGGGAGCATGAACCTGAGCCTCAGGGCCAGGGTTCCTGCAGCTGGCACTCTGAAATGCTCAGCAAAGAGGACTGCACAGTGGCTGAGAGTGCTGCTTGGGGGTCTTCATTGACACACACTTCTGCCAGCTCTGCTGTGGGGTGATAACTGCTTGTAGATGACTGTGAGCATCTAGAAGCTTTAAAATGTTCCAGAAAATTACCTATGTTTTTTTTTGTCAGTCTTTGCATTGTACTGTCCTCATTAGTTTCCATGTATTACTTGTCCAGGTGAAACTACTGAATAAATGGGTGTCTTGTGTGGTAAAAATAACATTATTTCTGTTGGATTATTATTTCATCTATCTATTAGCAAAAAAAAAAGACATGAAAAAGGTATGTGCAGGTTCACCTTAGACTCATAGTTAGTATTGTTGTTACAGTGAGTTACACAATAAATAGCCCATTGGCTGCAATGAAAGAGGAGCTTAGAATAAACTGTTCCAAGAAATAGCATTGATATGTCCATATCAACTATGAAGGAATCAGGAGGGATGCATAAGGAGAATCAAATCTTTTCCTGGAACTACTAAACAGTTGCTTCGAGCAACACACAACTGTTGTGCACAGTAGTGCACAGGCTTTATTACATTCTCACCGAGGACTACTTCTAAAATTTGATGAGAGACAGATCTAGAAATATATGATTTATTTGGAAGCAGGATGAATTTGATGTGTTAAGTAGTTTGGGTTTGAATGAAGACGTTTCTGTTTTCACACACCCAAGCCTGGTATGATATTGATATGATGCATGTACAGAATAAGCTTCTTCACAGCTGTTTAAACTGTGCCCTCTACAAACTTCCAGGAATATTTAGATTTATGTTGCCTTTCTCATTACATCAGTGGTATTAGAAGGGTTTGTGATACTCAGGGAAGTGGTTTGGTTTTGCTGGGTCTGAATGAATTGTGTTTTAGGAGAACTCCTTCGAGTGGGAACAATTTCCTTTTTAAAGAGTCATGTGTGATCTGAGTTTAGAGAGATGCTGGAATGAACATGGAGGTATTAAGCAGTTTGGTAAGGCTTTTGTGATAAAACAGAAGGCAGCATTTTGGCCTTTTAGATTCTGAAGTAGCTTTTTAAGTTCTGTTGATGTGTCATAATTTACTACTGGCTACCCCACACAACGCATACTTTTCACATGGTTTGCACAGTAGAATTTTAAGAAAGAATGAGGATTTCATCAAGCCTGTTGTGTAAAAAAATGTACTTCATTATCTTTAAACTCTTTGCTAAAGTTGAGTTGACCATGCACAAGTAGCTGATTGTTCCAAAGTTTTTTACAACTCCTTGCTAAAAAAAGAAACTGCTACTCCATTTGTTGTATTCTTTAGCTGTATTACTTCTTTATGCTCTTCCCTGTAACAAATTTTCAGATTGTTTATAGTTTATCTGTAAAAGTTTATTTTCAGTTTATCTAGAAGACCACTGCCAATGGGCAGCACAAATAATTTAAGTTGCTTTGTAGTATTACCACGTCTGTCATCAGCAGAAACATTTGAGAAAAAAGTGAAAGGCATTATGAGTGTTTTTCCTCATAAGACTCTACCATGAGAAGCTCAGAGCACAGTAGCTTTGCTGAGAACTGCCTGACAGACTTTATAAAGATTTGTCCTTTACTAATATTTCTGTTTTCTGGTCTGTGTGTAGTTATGAAGAGGTCAGTGATCTCCCTTCCATCAGACAGCAAATGGACCTCTTGGGTTCAGGATGAGCAGTTGGGTTTTCCTCCTTGACAAGATGGGTGAAGAGGAGAGAAAGTCAGATCTGCTCCTGGAGGTTAATCTGCGGAGTAGTCCCAGAGGCAAAAGCACAGAGGTGTCACAATTTCACAGCACTGCTCTTGGATCCATAGGAGCCCACTCTTCTCTGAGTGTACAGCCTGCTGATGTGCCTCAGTATCCTCTCTATTATAGCACCATCACTCAGAGTATTTGAATTTATATTTCTTCAGTGTGATCCCTTTGTAAAGTAATAATCTGTGCTTTCAAATATTCAGTTGCAATCAGCTGAATGCTCTGACAGAGCCAGCATCTTTTTGTGGGGGGTAAAGGATGTGACATTTGGGAATTCCCATGGGGTGGTGACCAGGTTATCCTGTGCTTGGCAACGCAGGGCAACATGTGGCTCTTGGGTTGGTGAAGAATGCCTATGCTTGGTGACCTTTCCTACCCTTCTGCATCCTTCTCTGCCATGCTTTTTCTGCCCCTCTGCCAGGCATCATGCGTATGCTGGAATTAGCAGGTGGGAAGAGAAAGATTCCCTTCCAGCAAGGTCCTGTTTGTGTGCTGAGGAAAATCCACCTCCAGCATTAACCATTGATGAAGAGCATGGTTGTAGACAAGATTTTCTGAGTCTGAGAGAGTTTTCAGCCTGTCAGTGGCTGATCTGTTCCCAAGGGAAAGTCTTTTGGGAAACTTTCTCTTTCAAGGACTATTTTTTGTAAATAGGTTTTGGTTCTCAAAACAATGTCACACAGCTGTTCTGAATGTGTTTTTCTCTTGTTTCACCAATGGGACCAGAGAGGTGGTTCCTTCAGCCAATCCCATTGACCTCTATCAGAACACCTTATAAAAAGGGTTCCAAACCCTGAAATAAAGGCTTTCCTGCCTCTCTGGGATCAAACCTTACTGTTGTGATTTAAGTCCACTCTTCTGTTTCGTGTCCACTAGCAACACATGGTCATTTCAGAATTCTGCCTTATACATTGATTTCTGGTCGATTCAGCACCAAAGAAGTCCCCTGTTCTGTCTCTCTCACCTTTGTTTCTCTTCTGCATTTGGACAGAGAAGGATCGTTTTCTTTCTGGCTAGATGAGGTGAGGTCAGAAGGAGAAAAAGCATGGGTGGCCGAGTCACAGGTGGCAAAAGAGCTGGGGAAAGGTCTCCAGATGGCTGACGTAAGGGTTCATAAAGCAATGAGGACTCAACCAGCAATGTTCCTTTAAACCTAAATGTTTGTATGTATTACCAAGCCAGCATGTAAAACTATATAAACATTTTCACATGAACTACAGCTTAACTGCGGCACTTATGATGATAATTAAAGCCACAAACACAACATATTGTGAAAAATTCCACGTGCACTTTTAAGTTCCAGTCTTGCAATCATGGAAGGGCATTACTGACTTTCTGTTGAAAGTTGTTCTTTGTATTCAGCACATCTTAGGTGAAGCTGAAGGTCTTCCAGGATTGAATGTGACTATTTGTAAAATTTGGAGAAGGTCTTTATTTCTGGAGGTATTGCTTAGATCAGGATTTTTTTTTTTTTACCGCTTAAGTGAAAGAAAGTGACTTCACTTTAAGTGAAAGAAACAGGAGTTTGGCATGATCCATATATAGTGTTTCAGATCATATCCTTAGATAGAAAACTTTAATTCTTGACTATTTCAAACCATTAAAAAGAGTGTAAATCTGCAAGGGTGGAGGAAAAATGAGATTTCAAAATTATGTTTTATTTCAGCCGTGTAACTGTTTTTATTTAATGCTTGCAACAACAACAAGGGAAATGTTTTTGAAAGTTATTTAACTGTCTTCCTTTGGGGGTGGTGTGTCATGTTTGTTTCCTGTACCACAAACTCTTTTGTGCAGAGTGGAGTGAACCAGGACATTTACTTGGGGTACGCTGTTCCTTCATGAAGCACCAATTACCCTGAAATGTAATAGCCACATCAGCAGCTGAAGAAAATAAAACTGAACACTGAATAATTACTTTGTATGTATATTTTTAATTTTTTAAGTAGTCTCATAGATTTCAAAAGCTTGAGATGTGTTTTTGCATGTTGGTGGTGAGACTAGGAATGAGGCAAGCAGCAGTATCCCAGTAAAGAGGCCACGACACAGAGATCATGACTCCTACCAGAAGAACAGAGAGAGAGTAACTGCCTGATGTGGCTAAAAATACAACCTCATTAGCTCAAACTGCAACTCAAAATGAGTCTTTTGATTTCTCCAATCTCACTGAAATGCTTGTATTCCAATGTGATCCTTCACTGATCTTATCTATTTCAATGATATTTCTATTTCTAATTTTGGGCCTAATTCTCCACTAAAGTTGTGGCTGGGCAGTGCAAAGTGGCACTGCAGGAGAAAGACTGAGACCAGCTCTGAGCTAACAGGATTATCTCCACTGCACAGCTCTGCAACATGTTGTCAAAATTGTTGACAACATTGGGGATACCATAACATTGACACAGTGTAGATGGGGCTATTTTAGGGATCTTTCCACCAAGTAGGAGAGATGTAACTAAACTACAGTAGGAGCAGCCCAAATAAGCAGTAACAAAAGTTTAATAACACAAGGAAACTAGTAAAAATACCAAAGTTGGTGGGTTTGGTTTTTTTTTCAACAATCAGAAGTGTTCAAAATTAGAAATATTGAATAAATAGAAAGAAAGAATGACTTTAAAGTGTTATAGATCATGTTTAAGATTGAAACAGATAGAGAAACTAGGGTATTTCAAGAGGCAAGTGCTTAAATATTTATTTGTTTGTTTTAAAAAATGAGCCCTTTATCTGCTATAAAACATTTTGTCAAAATTGTTGCTCTTATTTTTAAATAGTTTTATGCAGTGTTTCCCTCTCTGAGTTTCTGAAAGTTTTCAATTTTTTAAATTTTAGATTCTCCATAAAAAATTGTCAAAAATGAGCAAAGCAATATTTCTTCCCATTAAAGGATCTTTTTCACACAAAAGTTATTATTTTAAGAAATTGCCAGCAGTTTTTGTGAAATAATTACACTTCAGAAGAAAAAACAACCCTTACACACACAAAAAAGAAGTGATACTTCCATAAAAAAAAATATGTGATGTTAAATTCTGAGCAGCTGCAATCCAAAACACCTTGCAAAGTGTTGAGAAATTATAGCTACAGAGTCAGCAAAACACAGGTGTAAAGACTCTCTCTGTGGAGCACAACTAACTGTGATGTTTGCTGTGTATTTGCATTTATTGGGATGTTGTCTTGGGAAGTCTTGCTGGCAATCCTCTCTGGGAACCTGAATGCAGGGTGAGAGCAACATCACATTGGGCTGTTTGGCTTGAACCTTGCACTAAGCCTGCCCTGACACATACCATTATTATTACTATTATTCTTAGGTCTGGGTTGTGGGTTTTTTTTACTCTGCATTAATGCAACTAAGATCATAACAGCAGCATATGCACAACAAAGCTGCTAACCAAGGAAATATCAGGCTTACAGCACTTCTTTGCACTACAGTTGCTTATCAATGAAGCGTGTATATAGCCTAATTAACATAACTGGAATGACTATAATTATGCTATCATTTTGTTTACTTTAGCACATTCTGTTGAGGTATATGGGTAGCAATATTTGTTATTGAAATATTCCCCCTTGCTACACTCAGGCTGTTTAATTTTCCTGTTAGTCTATTTTATTTATGGTGTGATTTAGTTGCTTAAAAGTGAGGAAAGTATTAAAGTCCACAAACTCTTGGCTTACACAGTCTTCTCTGCTTTGGATTTCAGACAATCTGATAAAGTTTTGAGTAGTTCTCAATCATACTAGTAAGGCAGTCCTGTTATAATTAATGCCACTATTGTCTTAAATAAGGCTGTGAAGGATAGAAGCCTAAAAATAAAAATAATCAAGAGCATGCACAGCTAAAAGCCTTTCAGGCTCCCATTTGAGAAAGTGCAATGGAAGTGAAGCTGTTAGTTTGGGATAGCATTTCCAGACAGAGATAATGGAGAAAAATTGTTTAACACATTTCTTTTGCAATGGCTTAGACTGCCCTACTGAAATGAAGTTGCATCCCCTTTTGATAAAAGTAAGATGTCACTCCCAGAAGTGTTTCCATAGAAGGTCCCTCGTGCAGCAAGATGATGCTTGCTTCAGCTTTTATATAGTCCATGTGTATCTGCATGACAACTGAATCTTCATGGCTTCAGCAGTGGTGTCACCAGTCTGTCTTTGCTGTGCTGTAGTGGCTGCAGCTCAGGAGAAGCAACCATAGCATGTTCTTATCCCTTATGCCCTTGTCCAGGACAGAAGGGGAAGAGAAGGGCAGACAGGATGTCAGTCCTTGCTGAAAGGCATTTCTGGAGGTCTGGGACTGTAAAAATCCTTGTGATGCTGTTGCCTTAAACTTTTCTCAACCTCATGCACCTATAAATGCGGGTGTTGGAATGGTAGGAGCTGCTGCCTAATATCTTGTTCCGAACAATACTCTGCTGTGGAGGAGTAAGTTAAGTTAACATTCAGGCAGCTTAGCTCCACTCCACACCTACCATGGCTGGCTCAGTGATAGAGGCACAGAAAGGCTCTTTTGCAAGGTTTTACTCCAGCAAGGTGTCACAGTAGCTGAAGGGGAAACCCAGCCAGGAAAAAAGAGCCACTATGTGGTGTGGGCTGCTTATAAAGGGGAAGGGGTAGGGGACAGGGCTAAGGGCTGGGTTGGGGGAATTGGTCTCCAGGGAAATGGGGTGGTCACCCAGTGAGGGGCCAGGGAAAGGAGAAACTGGGGGAAATTGTGACACAAAAGTCCATGGGGGAGTCTGTTTGTCCCCCCAGGAGGGCTAACTCTATGATGAGTACTGCTGTTTCCAGGGCTGAGGGCTTGGAAATTGGCTAAGAGGAGAGAGTTCATGGGATACTACATGCCCCCACAGCACAGGCATACAAAGCCCTTCAGTGGCTTTCACTGACAGAATCTGATGGTGTGCAGAATATTAGTAACATAAGTCATGTTTGTACAGACACATAATTTCCATAATTAGGGACGGCAAGAGTGTGTTTTAAGGTAAGGATGTATAAATTAACACAGACATACTGAGTGTGTGGGCAGTTTAATATATCTTTGGGTGGAGTCCAGGGCCTTTCTTCACATTAAAGGAATAACAAACGTTCTCTTGGGTCTCTTGCTGAGTTTTCTGGTCAGATAGAAATCTCTTTTTTTTTTTTGTGCTTTTGATGGAACCAAAGTATTCGTGGTACTGTTTTTATTGGGAGAGTACCTCTTGTGTGCAAGCTGTCATACTTACAGTCACTTCTAATTGGAACAACTTTGCTTCTCGAGTTGACACATCCCACAGATGAAGTGCCTTCAGCATGTGACAGGTCAGAGATGTCCAAATCTTCCCAGGGATCTTCTAATGAAAAACGGATGGTCTAAAATCTTTCCTCCCCCTTCCCTACCAGTGCACTTACACAAAGACAGTATAGACATCTAATTAAAACACACCAAGTATAAAAATATGGAGGAAATTGGCTGTAGGTTTTTTTTTCCTGATAATTGCAATCACACCACAGTCAAAAGAAGAGGAATGGATGAAGAAGCAGCACATTTCAAGCCCATTGTTAAAGAGGTCTCACAGTGGCTTTGCTGTTTCTCCATGTTTCTTTACCACTCTTGGTCAGGAGCCATATATAAATGAATAATGCTTATATGCAAGATCTCTCTTAGAGTTATATCAGCTATTCCTAATAAAAACTCAATATGTGGAACTTAATCATCTACCAGATGTTTTTATTTACCAGTTCTTATTTTTTATTTAAAATTGCTTGTTTGATTTAAATGAGTAGATGCAAATTCATCTCTGAAAATACGTCATTAAAGTGACACAGTTTTACATAAGAGATTAATTTTGTCCACACTTCATGTGTTTTTAAGATGAAAAAGAATCTGTTACTGGAACACAAGCACATATGCACTTTCTCTAACCCCCGGCCATCGCCACGAAATGAAGACTTGAGGACATAACCTTTGGAGACAAATATACACGTGACTCTTTCCATCTCATTGCCATCCCAAGGACTTAAGCATTGAAATGACAGCTGATTCTCTCTCCTTTTATGCAAGCACAAAGGCAGAGAGAGGACTGAGGCTCAGAGACAAATATCTCAACGTCCAATGCAAGTGAAGCTTGTGCCTTAAAAACAAGGGATTTGAACTGCTATGGCAAGTTGCAAGACTTGTCATGTTTTTTATCCATCTTCTGCTCTCATCCTCTGATATACTTGTGACATATTCTCTCCAATTGCAGCCCATTAGCTGATAATAGGGCACGCAGTAGTGTTTCATGGGCTGTAAAGAGAAGAGACCAAATATTGTGATGTGCTTGCCAGTGACCATGACTGGACTTGCTGATCCTTGTCTTCCACTTCTGTGCTCCTGTTTCAAGCACTACATATGCAAATGTCTTTCTGCTGCTTGTTAAATTGCCCTTGACGTCTAACCTTTTCTATTCCCAGCTTGTCTTCTCTTAAGTACACTGTCAATCATGTTAGGACTTTCTAGATGTGTGATGATTTAGTGGGTTTTATACAAAAAGACATTTGCTTTGTTAAAAACATGCTTTAATTTTCCGTTGTGATTGCTTAAATTCAGAATGCAGAAGAGGAATCCTTCCAGTTTAAACAGGCTCCTAGTATTTTGCAGTGGTGTTCTGGGAACACAGCCTTGCAGTGCCTGGACATGAGGCCCTGCTGCCTCAGAGAGGTGATGTGAGACCCTTGCTCCTTGCATGAAGAGAGCCTTTCTGGGGCTCCCAGCAGTACCAGGCTATGATTCATTTTATCATCACCATTATCATCGGGGGAAGCGAACAGGATTTTGCCCTACATTTTAATGATGTTTTACTTGCTGCTTGAATTCTTGCCCTCTCTATCCGTTTTCGTACTATAAGCCCTGCTTCTGCTCTTCTTCCATTCCCATGCAGTCCTCTTTGCCCTTTCTTCTCTTCTTGTACAGCTTGTGTTTCCCTTGTACTGGGTTATCTCAACAGTTTGTATTAAACTCCAGTATTAAATGACATAGCATTTGTGGAGCTGCACACCCCACTCAGCTTTACTCCATGCCTTCTTTATTTTCTCTAGGTGCAAATGACAGCAGGCTGGAGTTACCAGCTGGCTCTCAGGAAGAGCAATATGCAAAGTTTAACAGGCCTAAACTTCCATGGTCACCAACACCTTGTTTGTGTCAACAGCCTTAGCTTGGTGAGAGCTACTGCTGTATGCAGTGGGGAAACAAGTAGCATTTTCTTTCAAAGAAGGGGATTTCTGAAAAGTAATAGAATGAGTGAGGGACAAAAACCATGTTAAAGGGAGCACACCCTATGTGCAGCTCACCATGTGTGTGTATTTGTGAGGATCCCCAAGACCTGTCCACTGCTGTAGTTACAGAGAAGTACCTGCAACGGGCAAGGCAAGAACAGCCAGCAAGGAAAATAACTGCAGGTAACCAGAATCATCACAAGAACATCCTCTGCCTGACACACCTTACAGCATGGCATAGTGACTCTTGAAGAGCCTCAAGATATCTGATGACCACAAGTGACAGAGGTATTTGGTGTACTTACATGCACCCTTCTCTTCTAGTGCTGACTGCTGCAGTGGTTGAAGTGTTCCTTCAAGGGCAACGCCTGCCTCAAACCACTGCCTTTGCCAAGGACAGCTGCTCTGCCAAACGCCTCTTTTCTTACCTTAGTCATTTCCTGGCAGACAGGAAACTGATCCTTTTTGCAGACCAAAATGTCTTTTATAATCCCAAACTGAGACACATCATGAAAATTGCATTTTTTATTCAAACCAGCCATTGTTTAATTGTGTTGTCTTTATCAGCAAATTGGTTTCTTTTAAAAATTCCCACATGTGACAAGTCACATTGTAATGCATTACTTCAGGCTGTATCTTTCATGTTGCATTAGGGTAAGTTGAGCTTAACATGATTTGATGCTTGCAACCTGCTTCAAACGTGGCATGTGAAAGATTTGGAAGAGATGTATCTTTCAGGGGAAACAAAGACTTTATAGATTTCTTTTTTCTTTTTTTTATATTTTTTTCCCTTTTTAGTTTCAAATGGAAGTTAAATAATGGGAATGTTAAAGAAGGATTTAATCAATGCATCTCTTACTCCTGCTTGTAAAAATTCTTTGAACTTTCAATTGATTGTTTGATTTCTGCTTTATATTTCCCAGGTTACTGAGAGAAACATCTACCTGGTGACTGTCTTCTAGCAAAGCAGCAATTAGGTTGGAGAAAGAATGGTTATACATTCTCTAATGGGTGCTGATAACAGAAGAAACATTTCCACTTTTGAAAGATGAAGGTTTAAATGGGTAAATCCCACCTGATCCTACCTGATCAGCCTCTTGTATTCTAAGATATTTTTGATTCTCTAAATCAAAGGTGAACACAGCAACTCTATCATATAAATGAACATACTTGCCTAACAACAACAGTGAGGAAAAACAAAATAAAAATAACCTGAGTTTTTAGAATAGCTTCAAATAATTTAATTTATCAAGTTTAGCAATAAATTTGCACTTAAACATAGCAAAAAATGCATTTATTTTCTCTAAAGAGCAGCAAAAGGAGTATTGTAACATTTGAGGTTTTGGGGTTTTGTTCCTCCTAGAAAACCATTTAGTCAAGAAATATTTTCCTGAAACATTTCTGAGCAGAAGGTGGTTTCTCCTCATACAAGTAACTGTACAAACATGTTAGTGCTTTGAGTCTGCCTGTGCTGGTTTGACATTGGTTGGTATTGGGAAGGAAGGGAGGGAAGACATCTGCAGAAATGGTTCTCCTGAAAGAGGCTCTTGGGAGCTTCAGAGGGAGCCAGTGGCTGTCCAGTTCTGAGAACTGACAGCTTTGTAGGCCATTCAGAGTCCGGATCCACCCCCATGAACACCCATTGTGAAGCCCGGGAAACTCTGAACTCGCTCTCTTCGGCTTCCGGCTGCTGAAGGTGTCGGGGCTGTGAGGGGGAGAAAGAGGCCCGGCCCCATTCCAACCCGGCCTGGCGGGGCCTGGCTGGGCTGGGCTGCCCCTCCACCCAGCGGCTCTCGGGCGGGCTGAGAGGGCACNTTCCAACCCGGCCTGCCGGGGCCTGGCCGGGCCGGGCTGCCCCTCCACCCCCAGCGGCTCTCGGGCGGGCTGA
>VWYI01039406.1:6324-23789 GCA_013399455.1 Anthoscopus minutus | reverse complement strand
ATCCCTCCTTCCCCGTTTCTGTCTCTCCATCCCCATTTCCCTCTCTCTCTATCCCTCCTTCCCCATTTCTGTCTCTCCATTTCTCTTCTCCTTCCTCATTTCTCCCTCTCTCCCTGCTTCCCCATTTCTGTCCCTCCATCCCTATCTTTCCATCCTCATTTCTCTCTCAATACCTCCTTCCTTATTTCTCTCTCCATTTCTCCTCTCCATCCTCATTTCCCTCTCTTTATCCCTCCTTCCCCATTTGTCTCTCCATTTCTCTTCTCCATCCTCATTTCTCTCAATCCTTCCATCCCCATTTCTCTTCTCCATCTCCATTTCTCTCTCTATCCCTCCTTCCCCTTTTCTGTCTCTCCATCCCTCTCTCCATTCTCATTTCTCTCTATCCCTCCTTCCCCATTTTTCTCTCTCCATCCCCATTTCCCTCTATCCCTCCTTCTTCATTTCTGTCACTCCATCCCTATTTCTCTCTCTCCATCCCTCCTTCCCCATTTCTCTGTCTCTCCGTCCCCCTCTCCATCTCCATTTCTCTCAATCCCTTCATCCCTCTCTCTCTGTTCCCATTTCTATCTGTTTTCCCCCATTTCTCTCTCTCTCTCCATCCCCATTTCTCTCTATCCCTTCTTCCCCATTTCTCTCTATCTCACTCTCCTCCCCATTTCTCTCTCTCTATCCCTTCTCCATTTCTCTGTCGCTCCATCCCTCTCTCTCTATCCCAATATCTCTATCCCTTCTTCCCTATTTCTGTCTCTATCCCTTCTTCCCCACTTCTCTGTCTCTCCATCCCTCTCCCTCCATCCCCATTTCTCTCGCTCTATCCCTTCTTCCCCACTTCTGTCTCCCCATCCCTCTCTCTCTATCCCCATTTGTCTCTCTCTCTCTCTTTCCCTCCATCCTGCTCTCCTATGATCAGTTACATGTGTCCAGAAGGAACTGTGCTCCTCCCCAAAGCCTGTTACTATGTCAAGTTTGTTATACAGCACTCTGAACTGCATGCTGTAATACAGAAGACTGTTACAAACACCACCATAGGCCATAGCTAAGGCTGTCATCAGAGCTCTCGTGGGATGGAAAAGCCGTAAGAAGAAATTGCTGAGAGTTATGCTGAGAGGCCAGTGTCATGCCCAAGATGTCTTCATACATCAGCAGCACTGGCCAGGCAGGGGTCCTGTATTTCCCCTCACCAGGAAACAAAGCAGGAAACTGAGCACTCACCTTTGTATCAAGAGCTTTTTTTATGCTTATTCGTCTCTGAATTCTGGCTTCTCCTCTTTCAATCTGAGCCATGATTTTCTCTATGTCTTGGAGTTCATTGCATCTTTCCCAGAACACAGCTAAGAAAAGAACAACTGGTTAGTTTCGTATCATGCATTGTGAAAGCCAGAGGTTTGACCTTAAAAAGGATGTTAGCTGTTCTTTCCTTTTACCACAGCTCACTGCCGTATATCAACAGACATGCCTTTAGCTGGTAAGGAACCTTCCCTTCAGGCTACCACGAGCTGCAGTATTACAAATCCTGTTTTGAAGAGGGTAGATATAGGCATCTTCAGTTTAAATGAGGTGCAATACAGGCCAGAAAGATTTTTGTTTATCTGTCTCCTCATAGGAAAAAAAAGCTTCTTCAAATGGAAACTGATATAACAGAATACAGTTTTATCAAGAGGGCAATTGAGTGCCTGAAGACAAGCAAGTGCCTAAAAGACACTTAGGTATTTAAATAAGGGATTTTTTAGAAGAATTTTTTCACATTTTCAACCTGCTCTATACCTTTAGAAATCCAGTGCCAGGACTTTGTAGCTACACTACAGTGGAAAAAAGTTCTGAGACATGAAATGTAAGTAGCGAAGTGGACTCAGGTTACAAAACCCAGTGGTCACTGTATGTTCAATCATGATGTATTTACTGTATTCTGTCTGCTCTTGAGGAGGAGGTAAAGGTTAACTTCTAGTTAGTGAATACAAGGAAAAGGGAAATCTTTCCAGCTAAGCAGTGTTTCTCAGCATTTCCTTTTGCAAAAATTAACAAGAAGTGAAGAAAGTGCTACCCACTTAGGTTTAGGATGTAGTGAAGTGGCCCAGCAGTTTACATGTGCATTTTAGTACAGCCTTAATTATGCAGGTGCTAATGATGGTAAAAGCCAGATCAGCAGATGCAAAATCTATCAGTATAATTCTACCCCAAAAATCTTAAATAGCAGTGTAAGAAATTCTCAGCTGTGAGATATTACAAGTTCACAGGCAGCTCAAATTAGACAAGCAGAGTTAGATGCTCGCAGAGCTGAGTACAGAATTAAGTTACCTGAATACTCAATGACTTCCTCTGGGGTTTTCCCTTCAACTTCTCGTGCTATATTTTCAATGTCATCACGGCCCCACTTCTCATTGGCTTTGATGAATTGGTTGAAATCTCTCTTATTCCAGTTAGTGAAGCCCTGTACGGCAATCAAGAGGAAATAATGCACAGAAGTTCAGTATTTGTCCATCTACAAATCTGATTCAACACATTTCTTTAAATTGCCTGTAACACTCCCATCATTCCTCAGTATTAAACCTTTTCCTTCTCTGCAGTTTAATTTAGTAGAACTGTTTTTATACTGCACTCACTGTAGTCTCTCCATTTAAATACTGCATAATGACTAGCACTTGTTCTTCAGTTTCCTAGTCATTTCTGGTAAGTTTTCAGCTGATAAATGAATCCTTCCTCCTAACAGTCTCTGCATGGGATTGCTTTCTAAGAAAAAAATTTGCTCAAGTGAAGCAAGCAGTGTCTATAATGGCTTTTGTTTTGAAGTGCCTCAGATATCCTCAGCCATTGCACCCGGGCACTCTCCTGCAGAAGGACTAAAGCTATCTTGTGATGATGATACTCCACAGTGACACAAGTAGCACTACTGAGGTTATGAGCCAAAGTAGGTTTATTTCATTTTGCCAATAACTTTTACAAATAGTGGGAAGTAGCAAGTTCTGCCAGCCATGTTGTGATTTAGCCACAGCTTACTGGACTGTACTGATTCCTGACCTCTGTGATTCTGTGTCTCCACAGTGAGCTGTTCCAGCTCATTACTATGCAAGCACGAAATCCTGTCCTGCAATTCCGATCCCCTGCCAAAATACAATGTGTAAATACAATATCCAAATAAGGCATATCAGGAATTCACCTGTTTTAAATTATTTAAATATACATGCTTCTTAATTATATACTTATTCCGCTCACACCCTCTTTTAGAGAAGGGCACTATCCACTACAAGATATGGTTTAGGAAAACTGACTGTTCAGACTCCAAGATTCACTTCCCTGTGGGTGTGAAACTGAGGCAGAAGATGCGCATTAAATAATGGGTGGAATGCAGCACACTCAGCTCTGCAGCCATTCTGCAAGGTCCCAAGAAAAGACATCACAGTCTACAGTCAATGCCAGACTAAGATTCAGGAGAATCCAAGTGCACTAACTTGGTGCACATTCCTCAAAGATATCATATGACATAGACCTACGGCAAACCTAATGCTAGAAGCTCTTTTCAGTCAGAACCAAAATCTGCAGATGGTTAACTATGGCACATGCCAGTCAGTAAAGAAGAAATGTTCCAATAACACTGTGAACCACAAAACAAGCTTCATCTGATTTCAGTCTCACCGAAGACCCAACAATACCTGGGTTAGAAGTTTCTCTTTTTCTTCTAGTTCTTCATCATTAAGAGGTTCAGCCTCATCAATCTTAAGCTGCTCTTCCTTTTGTGCTTGGGCTGCATTTGGGAGATCAGGATTACGAGGTACCTGAAAGATTTCACACTCTGTGAAACAACCTTCACAGATACTTGTTAATTGACACCTTTCTGCTAATATAACCTATTAATTTCTTCAGCTGAACAGGATTTTATTCCATTTAAATTATTGTTAAAGGCTAGAAAAGTACATATTCTCCTACTGTTGCATTAAACTACTCCATTGTGGGAATTTAGAGAATCACCCTGAATGGACTAAACTTTAAAGATCACCACTTTTCTAACCCCTTGACAGGCAGGGACACCTTGCACTTGCTGCTCAAAGCCTTGTCCAACCTGGCCTTGAACACTTCCAGGGATGGGACATCCACAGCTTCTCTGGGCAAATGGTGCCAGGGTCTCACCATGCTCACAGTGAAGAATTCTTTCTTAATAGCCAACCTAAACCTGCCCAGTTTAAAGCCATTCCCTTGTAAATCCCTCTCCAGCTTTCTTGTAAGCCCCTTCTGGGCCGAGTTAAGTTGACCCAGAGCCTTTTCTTCCCCAGACTGAAAAACTCCAACTCTCAGCCTTTCCTCTTAAGAGAGGTGCTCCATCCCTCTGGTCCCGGAAATTCTTCAGTTACCTTGTAACCAATTGTTTTCCTGTAGTAGAGAATCTCTTTTTCCAATAGTTCAAACAAGCGAGGAGGAAAGAACTGGAAGTCCTGTACGTTTGGCTGTTTTGGAGGTCGTGGAGCCTGAAACACAAAGTTTGCATTTAGGTCTGTTTCACATCCAGAATCTGCTTCCTTGTAAGAACTGATTTAAGTTTATGAGCAAATGAAAAGCTTTATTGTTACAAAAATGCACTCTCCTAACTTGGGGGAAAAAAAAGTCACATTGTGCAAAAGATACCAATTACCACAAAGAATTCTAAAAGTAAAAGACCAGTAAGAGAATGGGAAGAGAGTTTTGGGAGAAGGGGAAAAGTCACATGTGTTTACAGCATCAATCTTTCACATGAAAATTTACAGCTGCTTAAATAAGAACCAGAAAAAACTTCATCTTACCCACTTACCAAGTTTCATACTGTTCTTACTTTTTTCTCACAGAAGTTTGTCCCAAGTCCTTTGGAAATTTTTTTTCTAAATTTAAATAGTCTCTCCAACTTTATGAAAGTGAACAGAGCGATCTTTATGACTAAAGACGTATTTGTTGCTTTACAGCTTTAGCCATTTACCATGCATATTTAAACAATTTATTACTTTTGATTAGTCAACTGACCTTGGGTGCTTTTGGCTCACTGACTCGAAGAGCCTCTCTGAAGTAAGCATCCACAGCATAATTCGCTTTTCTTTCTCTTTTAGGTGGTTCAATCCACTCTGTAAATGCCAGCTATAAAAAAACAAAACCCACCACCCCCAAAAACAAAAATTAAGTCTTGCAAGATCATCAGACCAGATACAAGTTTTATATAAAATTAGATCTACATCTTCTTCATTATAAGTTCTCTAAGTGTTTTTATTAAAACTATTATCATAAATGACACTGTATTTTACCCAATACCTCTTAAGTATAATTAAAACATGCTATTTAGTGCATTCTTCCAAAAGAAACTTAAAACATTACCTTCTGTTTTTCTCTGTAGTCTTCCCCTTCAAAATTATACACGCTAGATTCAGTATCCATAGTAAAATTCCTAAGGGAGCTTTCACCCATCTTTGAAAGTTTTTCGTTCATTTCCGCAGTCTTGGACGGGGGATACAGAAAAGAACAGTAGCCATTTGGATGGTACTTCATTATTTAACATCTCATTCCCAAATACAACGGGAGCCATTTTGGAAGGCACGTCATTATTAAACACCTCATTCCCAGAAAGGAGCCACTCTGAAAGGTACTTCATTTTAAAACATCCCATTGCCAGAAAGAAGACGAGCCATTCTAGAAGGTACTTGACTATAAAACATCTTCTTGACAACATCAGAAAAAACAAACATGATTGAGCAACACGAAAACCCTCCACAGCAAAACCCCTTTTCTCTCCAGCTGGGAACCAAGTTATCATCCAGAAACTCACTATCTTTCCATCACATTTAAACCTACATGTGGGCTTCCCCTTTTTAAACCTTCTCACCTTCTTTGCCCCTCTTTCCAAAATGTGATCAATATCTTCATCTGTAATCTCACTGTCCTTTGAGGCAAACACATGTGTCGCTCCATGTCTGATCATTTGCAGCATTTCATCCTTTCCAAGCTTATTCAGGTTTTGATCTACCAATCTTCCTAAAGATAAAAATGCTTGAGGATAGCAACTCACTGAAGACTTTATGTTATGGAAGGAGCAATATAGGATTTTTCTTCCCCTTATGTTTCCACGTACAAGCTATATATTACTGATTCCAATCAATTCAACTAAGGTTATCTTAGTTTTCTCCATCTATTAGAAAAAGGAAAGGCCCAGTTTAAAGGAGAAGCTGAGTGCTTTAAAAAAATAAATCTGACTATATCCATTTTTATGCATGCATCACTAGAGAGGTTAGCAAAGGTTAGTGAGCAAAAGCCTACTCCTACAGTAAAATAAATTTTCAAGTGGATGAGGCTTTTGCACCCTTCAGAGTTCAGCAGAGTAAAAAGCAACATTCCCACTGGTTCTTACTCGCTGATTCCACCACTGGTTCTTACTCGCTGATTCCACCATGGTTTACAATGGGAGAAGAAAAGAATTGCATCCTAGATATACGAAGTGCCTTCATATACTTGCCTTGCTGGATGACTATGGAATCCAGGCGGAGTTTCATTTCCGCACGCTCCACTATCCTTTCTTCCACGGTATTGTCTGTAATAAACCTGAACACCCGGACAGTCTTGGTCTGGCCAATTCTGTGCGCTCGATCCTGCCCAAAACAGTAACAAAAAATTCAGCACTTGCTTTCCAGCATGACTACACACTTGGGCCCAAGATCTTCATTATTTCCAGCACACGAATTTACAAAACAGAACAGCATCAGTTACTTAAATGTTTACAGCTATCCGTGGCTACCCAAGATACTACATTTTTATCTACATTGCAAGTTTTGGGGTTTTTTTTCTGATAACATTGACAGCGAATCTGTTAGAACACATAGAGATGTGTTATAGCTAAAAAATAGCAGGTTTTGGGGTTTTTCGTTAAATCACACAAAGGAAAAGACTTGGATGCTTCTGACCTTAAGCAACTTTCTGTAAAATCAAAGCATGAAGAAACCTCTGTGCTGACCAAAAGCTACCTTCTCAAAATCCTTCAGTAGTTCCATAAATAGTTCAAGAAAAATACAATATTCTGCCTCTTCTGACTAGCAAAACATGAACCACTGTGAGAATCAGTATTCTCAACATATACCTGTAGTGGTAGCCAGTACTGCCTCATTTGAGCTTCTAGATACCAGTTTCATTATTCTTTTGAAGTAATTTTTGCTAGACTACTTGAGACTCTACAGGTTAACTGAAATAATTAAAGAGATTTCCAAGACTCTGAAAGGCTAAAAGGCCTCATTTGTCAAAAAAAAAACCCCAAACAAAACAAAACACTGGCAGTTTTTAATTAGCTTTGCTTTCTCAGGTGGTCATTAATGTCCTTGACATGTATCCAGGATGGAGATGTATGCAAATCTACTTTAAAAAAACCCTAAAGATAGTTGCTAAAATTAGATCCTTCCATTACCATCACCATAAAAGCAGGTTTTGAAAAGTTTAATTCAATTTTATCTCACTTTTAAGATCTCAGGAGAAACAGTGCAAACAAATTCACCTCCACTCCCCACAACAGTAAAGCTTTATAGTTTTGAGATTAACAACATAGATTTATTTCATTTTTACTTAATCAAGTAGGTTATTTTCATTAAATAATACTAAGAAGTGTAGCATACACCCAGCATTTCCCACTGCATAAAACACTTGTATAACCCAAATGTGACTAAGGACTAATGGTTCCACACAGTGGAAGCTGCACTTGAACTGAAAATTTGTCTTACAAATCCTGCTCTTGTGCTAAAATGGGAAAATACCAATTTATTTTGGAATTAAACATTTATAGCAATGTTCACATTTCTAGCAATGAGAAAATAAAAAGAAAAAAAAAATTTCCATCTGGAATCTTACCATAGCCTGGAGGTCTACTTGTGGATTCCAATCTGAATCATAGAGAATTACAACATCAGCAGTAGCTAGATTGATTCCAAGACCTCCTGCTCGTGTACTCAACATGAACACAAATTTTGAGCTGTCAGGATCATTGAATGCATTAATAGAAGCCTAAATAAATGAAAAGAATGCATCAGTTAAACAAAATGTTGTACAAGCAGTATTTTACATAAATACGATCCTTAAAATGGTGAATACCTGTCGTTCATTGTGAGGAGTTTGTCCATCCAGTCTGCAATATTCATAATTCCTCCACATACAATAATCTTCCAAGATATCTAGGACTCTTGTCATCTGACTGAAGATTAGAACCCTTGAGCCTGTTTGGGTAAAAAGATTTCTATGCTTTCACCAAAACCTGAGATATAACAAATTCTGCAAGTCTGCACTACCAGAAAAGGAAGGAGGATAATTCCATGTACTAAGAAAAGTAGTTTGAATTTCAGACCCCAAACTATAATGCAGGGCTGCAGCTGCTCCTGTCAAAGCACACCCATGCCATGGGACATGTCTGTCTTACTATGATATGTCACTGTCTAAATAATGGCTGCCTTTTCCCTTTCATTTTGTGTTGTATACTTTAGAAGTTCCCAGACACAGCAGAGCAGATGTCAACACAAATCTAAAAATATCATCAAGTATAAAGAATAAAATTTTGACGCATTTGTTTGTTTTGGAATTAAGATCTCTAGAAATGAAATGAATTCTTCTTAAAGACTTATCAGTTTACTTACCTGTCAAGAACAACTTAAAAAAAAAAAGTAAATGTTCAGTACTTCATGCATACATACACACACAACTATTTCTAGTCTATTGGAGAACTTTAAGCAAAACACAGAATATAACAAAGTATCTACTTCATTTTGTCTATTGGACTCAAGGCTTAATAGTGAACTCTTGTTTAAGATGATATTTTGATTTGAGACCAGGCCAGTATTAATTACAACCTTATAAATAAATCTGATAAAAGGAAGAAACCAAGATCAAACAAAGCACAGTAACCATTGAACTGTTTGGTTTTCAGTCTTGAGTTATATGGTCATAGCTGCTTGGATGATACCTAGATACAAAGTACAGGTTAATTTTATACTACAGAAGGCTGAGGTTTGGATGTGGTTTTCTTTTTCTGTAAAGTGTCCCCACTCACAAACTTACCTCCAACTCCTTTAGCAAAGTTACTACAGTAAGCATACTCAAAATATAATAAGTTAAGACTTTATTCCAGTGTCTAAAAACTCTGTGGCAAGTGAGTTTTACAGTAATCAATTTCAAAGCTTTTTCCCTACAGTTCTGCCATGTCTGAGTGTTTGTAGAATACACTGAAAAACACCAAGAGCTGCTCAAAATCACATCCAGCAAGAAAGACCAACATTTCACAAAGGATTTGACTTTAACTCTGCATGAGGACTCTGAATCTTAAATGGTCCTTCATGGCAAATCAAAGGTATGGCTAAAATACTACACAATTATAGTTCAAATAGCTAATAAAAGAAAGTAATAAAATATACAAATAAGAAAAGAAAGAAAACCTAAAGCCCAAATCAAATATTTCTGTGGTCTCAACATAGCCCAAATCAAAATTATGTTTCTGTGGTCTCAGCTGGGATGAAAAAATGGAAAAGAAATAAAAGAAGAAATCACTTCAACACAAAAAGATATAATGGACTATTGATCCAAGCTTGTATCATACTAGAAGCCCTCAATAATCCTGGCTGAAGTCTGCTGGTTTTTGCTCAGAATACACGGAAGCATCACTGAACCAAAAAAGTCTTAGTACCCCAGAAAGGAGACACATACCTTGTTCTTTCAATTTAGGTAACAATTTGTCCAGAACTACCATTTTGCCACTGTTGGTGACCAAATGCATGTCTGTTGTGTAAGGTGGGCCAGGCTCTGCTCCATCAAAGAGGTAAGGGTGATTGCAGCATTTCCGCAGCTGCATCAGGATGTTCAAAAGTCTCATCTTGTCCAGCTTCCCAGCTGAATTCAGGATATCTATATCCTTCATCAGGATTCGGGTATACCTACAGGAAAGACCGGAAAAAACCTTCTGCTCTCTCTAAAATGAACTTGGTCCGTCTTTAAGCAACAAATACTGTCAAAAGCTCACTCTACTCTTCAATCAGGTACTCTACCCTTTAATCAGGTAAATCTCCCCGACATGCATGGTTCTGTCATAGCAGTGTCACAGAGAAATAGGTATAAACTGAGAGTACACCAGAGAGAATAAATCGAGTACCACACAACCTTCAAGTCACAGATAGCACATTCCTTCTGAGCCTTAACCATAGCCCAGTCAAGCATATGCACTAATTACCATTCTCGCTGCATTTTGCTGAGGCCCACATAAATTTTTACTTCTTTCTTTGGAGGCAAGCTTTTCTCCACATCAGCCTTGATGCGACGGAGAAGGAATGGTCGTAGCACCTGAAAGAGGTTCATCATTAAAAGCATTTTGGAAACTGAAACACTGATCTGGTCAATGGACAAAACGCAGAGCGGATATTCTCTATCACAGATACCAGACTCATTATTAGACAATCTGAAAAAGCAACCTATATGGAGAGATTATTTGCTATACATGAGATATACATGTGCTTCCTTTGAAAAGACTCAAAGATTAGGTCAAAATCATCTTTTATATGGCTCTGTGTCCTTAGATTTAATTTTGCTTGACTGAAAATTTGTGGAATAATCTCTCTTATCCTAATGGTCTATCATAAGAAGCACTAGAAGAATTGTTTAGGATTCAAACAAATTTACCTACATTTAGGCAAATGTAACACTTGTACAAAAGGCAGGACTCACCATATGAAGGCGCTCCACCAATTTTTGATCCCCTAGACAGTTGTTGGTATCAAACCACGAATCAAAGTCCTGTATCAACAAAACCATCAGTTTAGAAAAGGCTTCCTTTCAAAGTACAATGGCAATACAATGGTTAACAAATCCAACTTTTATAGCCAGGAAGTAAAAGAACAATTTACTCTATTTAGCCTGAGATGGGAAACATACAGCTATGAAAACTCCGAATTTTAGAAGCCTATAATACGTTTCAACAGGTGAAGGAGAAATAGAACACATAACAGAAGCAATTTGGAATGGAACATATAGGAATTTAGTTGCTAGGTAAAATAAGACATATATTGCGAAAACTCAGCAAAGCAAGACTTAGGTATTGGGAAAATTGGACAAAGTGGACAAAGTGGCTCCAGAAACCATCAAGGACCAGGCTGGTGGTTTTGAGCGGGGCAAGCTGACCTGGGAGAGAGCCAAACCTCTACTGCGCCTGCCCAGAAGCAGAGGTCAAACAGCGAACATCAAGGAAGACTTTAAGCCTTCATCCCAAAGACCATGGAACATGACCACCATGAGGCGTGGCAGCTAATTATAATATGAAGCGAAAGAAGGTGGAGAATGGGTGGGCAGGGAGGTGTGGGCTTGTAGGATCAATGTGTATTTATACCTGGAACCTGTTTTGACTAGGTACGCATGATTTGGAGAAGATGTCCCCTCATGCACTCCAGTTGAAAAAACCCATCTCTGTATTCTGCAAATCAGGCTTACTTTATGAAAAGCTCTATAATACAAACATTTCTAACTCAATCTCTCACTTATCAGTACCTAACATCCCTAACTATACATATGCAGATCTATTTTCAAATCTGGAAAACCAGCAAAATTAATTTGATTAGCAGAAATGAAGACTTACTTCAGCTGAGTTAAAGACATCTGGCAAAAGGAAATTGAGAAGTGCCCAGAGTTCATGTAAATTGTTCTGAAGAGGAGTTCCAGTTAATAGCAGCCGGTTAGTAGTCTTGAATTCCCTCACAATTTCTGATAACTGAAGGACATTGAGACATGAGCAAATAAAAAGCATTACTAGTCCTCACACCACCATCTAATAACCCACACAAATCTCTTTATCAGTGTAAGATAAATTACCTTTGATTTTTCATTTTTAATCCTGTGGGCCTCATCTATAACAAGGTATCTCCAATTGAACTTTTTGAATACTGACTTCTCTTTGATAAGCATTTCATAGGATGTTACACAGACATCCCATTCTCCAGGCAACAACACATCTCTCACAAAGGCAGCCTAGATAACAAGGTGACAGCTAGTTACTCAGGTTTTGTCAAAATTAAAGCAAAAAGAACACAGTAGCACTGTTACAATTTTCCTATTTTAAGTCTCATGAAGGCCTTAATAAAAGGAGACTGCAAATCTTTGAACAAGAAATTATGAACATGAAGTGATGAAGCAACAGCTGGGCAACACACACATGAATTCTAAGCTGGTTATACCCCAGGTAGGCAGCACTGTAGGTCTTGAACCACTACAAATCCAAGTAACATCCTTCCCAGGGAAGAAAAGGGAAAGGACAGCAAAATCATCTGCTGGATTTACACAGGATTTACACAGGAAACACCACCCTATCCAAACTTACTCGCTGGTCTTTGTCACCAATCAAACAAACTGCTCTAAGTGTTGGTACCCATCTCTTGAATTCATTCATCCAGTTCTGCAGAGTGGACTTAGGAACTAACACCATGTGAGGTCCAGGAATGTTTCTGTAGTGTTTCATATAGCCAAGAAGAGAAATTGTTTGCAGTGTCTTCCCAAGACCCTGTAAGACACATTAATGTGTTAGAAAAAAGAAAACCTCTCAGAAATCACCTTTAAGAAAACCCAAGAGCGAGCTCCAAGTACAAGCAAGTACAGCAGCCTGAATAAATGAGGAAGATACAAAAAGGGTATCAAAGTCCTGGTTATGAAAAGCTTGCAGGGCTTCCCTCATTTAATTAAAATAAAGTAGCAAGAGTATAATTTTGAAGCCTAAGATTATGAAGTTAGAATTTTGCCTTACCTCTTAAGACAACTTGTTTAAAGTACAAAGAAACATTATTTCCTCAAACTTTATTTTGTAGACTATGGTGTACTCAGGTTATTTAGAGGTCAAACTTTACAAATTGGACTTTGGTATTCTCTTAAATTTCAAATAAAGTGAATAAATTAAGAACCCTTAAGAATTTCTAATTTATTCAATTAATTAAGCATTAATATTAGTAACACTGTCACCAAAATATTATATATTATCTGTATTCTATTATTAATGATCTATAATTGTAAATATGTTCTTAATTGATTTTTAAAAGGAGGTTTCCACAGGCCAGAAATGAGATAAATTCCTGTGAGGTGAGAGACAGACAAGTGTAAAAAACTGCATGTCAAAGAAGAAAACAAATACCAAGTGTCTGGTAAAACATGGTATCTTTAACATATAATTTTAACTTAAATAAAACTAAGGAAGAACCGAAAAACCAGGTCATTTCTATACTTTAAGTAATTCAAAAACATGATTCAAATGTACAGGAATTAAAAACCCCAAACACCATCATCACAAGTAATTTTTGGTTTTAAAATTCAAGTATTTGTTTTCAAAATAACCAAAATCCACTGGGTACAAGATGTGGGAAGGTGTTTATAGGCTCTGTGAAATATATTAATACTTCAAAACTATTAAAACCTAAGAATAAACAAAAAAATTAATAATATTTAATCTCTTTAACCCAAAACGGATTTTGGAATACCACAAATACAAGGCCTGATAAAGCTTCCAAGGTGTTTTCATGAAAACAATCCTGCTCCATCTACCCAAAAAAAATCCTCTATTCATAAGCATGTATGTTTAAGAAAATCCTTTCTGTATTTGAAAGTGAACCATGTTATTAAATAGTAATTTAAACTAATTTGTTTCTAACTTATCTGGAAGTTTTATTACACAGAAATTATAAGATACAGAAAATGCAATACACTGAAATTAATTAGATTTTAGACCTCTGTTTCTTCTTTTCTAGTCCTTATGAAAAAGAGATACATCTAAAATTATTAAGGGGACAAAAACACCTGCCTTTGAAACTACTACAATTCCTTCTGCATTCATCCTTTACCTTTTGAGGGAAAAGAATAAAAAACAAAAGCAAAAGCTACTATGGCCAGTGCTAACTATACACCCATGGTCATGGTGTATAAGAAATTTTAACACAGTTCTCTAGCTAAATCTATCTTTGCATCATTTTTCCCAAAAAATTTCCACTGCTGTAGCTGTTCTGTGGACTTAAGTCCACAGAGAACACTCATATTCTGGTATCTACACGTGGCCCTAACAACAGGTGCTGTTTCCACATTTGATGCTCTTTTCATATATGACACTCTCCTCGCAAGGGCAGCTAGAGAATACCATAACAAAACACCTGCAATTTAGAGAAAAAGAAAACAGAGGACATTTCATTCTGTGGAACAACTCCCTTCCACCACTTTCATGTTCCTAAAGGTTGACAGTCTATTTTTGAAACCTGCCTGCACTATTTAAATTACCTTTAACACTTTTAAAATTAGTGACCTCAAATACACTAGAAAAACAGGACCAGCAAATTATATGTTGCATTTTGTGTTATTAAAACTCCCATATAATATATACATGTACACACTGCTGGACTAAAATGGCATTGTGTTCTTAAGTGATCCTAAACATGGGCTCTGTGCATACCATTTCATCTGCCAGGATGCCATTGATGCCATTTTCATACAAAGAAATGAGCCAGTTCAGTCCTCGGATCTGGTAATCACGCAGCTTTCCCCACTTCACATCTAAAAGACATCAAAGAAAGATACACAGAAACTTAGGAAAGAATCTGTTGGCTACTAATTGTCAGTGATTATCAAAGCTACAGAAGAAAATCAAGTAATAAATTTGTGTAATAACATGCAGAGTGGAGAGAGCAATGTGTTAGTTCTGTTTCTGCAAGCTGCAGCAACAGCTTTGTTTTCTGAAAGAACCAAAAGCACGCGGAAATTCTAAATCTATCACCACTGTACAAATCAGAATATAGTCAAACATTAAAACAACAGAATACTGAATTCCATTAAATGAACTGGAAGCTGTTGGGCGCTTTAAATTATATCAGAATATAGGTTACATATGCAAAAATGGTAAGATGACAGACTTCAAAACTCTTTCCTATTAACTGAAATATAGCAATTGGATTTCTAAGGAACAAGACTCACTGGACTATCTTTCTAGCCTGAATGAAAATAAACTGTTCCTCAATAATACATTTTGTACCACTAGACTGGTATCAGATTTTTTTCCACTCTCTCCTGTCCCACCAAATTATTTCATTATCCTTAGAGAGTATGCAAATTAAGTTCATTTTAAACATTTTGAAGAAAAAAAACAGAGGGAAAAAAAATGTAAGGAAACATACATGATGGAGATTCTTCAAATCGAGTGCAGACATTTGTTGTCTTGGAGCTTTCTGTTAACAGCTCCTCATCCTCTTCCTGCTCTGTTCTACGGTGCCGATAGCTGGAAAAGTCCAAGAAAGTAGTAAGTTTGTGGAGAAACTGAAAAGACATCAAGGTGCTGCAAAATAAAATCTAATGTATAGTAATGTATACATTGAAATACAGAATGCAAACACTCAAAGAAATTTCTAGCAAGATTCTTCACTAGAATTCATGTTTAGCAGGCTCAAACATCAGCCCAAAGTGACTGGAAAGGGTGTGTACATCAGTACTGGCCTTTAACTACAAGACAGGGAACAACTCTGCATTTAGGCTCTTGCTGCACCTGCCAAACACTGCAGCCACACAAGCTGCAATGAAGACAACCCAGATTTCTAGGCCTAAAACTTCCAAGCTGTCTGCAAGATGTTCTCCATGAGCTGTTTCATTTTAGAGCTATAACTGCCTTGCTTTTATGCCCCTGGTTTTCTTCATGCTGGAAAGCTCTAGCATCAACACAAATCTCTTGTAACTCTTTGAATTCTTAAGCAATCCTCAACTTACAGGTGGGCAGTTAAAAAAAAGGCACACACACTGACACAGGACAAAAAGCTTCCACTTTTAAACTGCAATAAAATCTTATTTATAGTACAAGTTGGCCTATGTGTCATCACTCACTCGCCAGCTGACAGTAAATTCTGTTTCTCATCCTTCTTTATTCGTGGACGTCCAGGTTTCATTTTTAAAGGTGAAGTTGGAGTTTTCTGAGCAGCAGGCTGAATGAAATGAGCAAAGAGCTCAGTCTGCTTCAACAGATACTCAAATCTATTTGCTCTGTCTGTTTGCTGGTGACAAGGAAAAATTAAATGGAACAAGTGTGAGACATTCCAGTATGTATTCATTCAGAAGAAAAAGCAAACAAATACTTTTTAAATATAGATTCACATTACTTTATAAACGTCACTACAACACAAAAGAAGAGATGAGTAACATCTATATACCTGCTGCTGACAGATTCAATACTCTTTTTTGGGGCCAAGGCTCATGTCTCCTACACAGCAAGATCAAATCTGTGAGACAGACCTGTGCCAAGACTAAAATCTGACTTTGGCACAAAGATTGCACAAGTCTCACTAGATAAGGCCAGAGTCCCCTTAACCACTTTCTCCTATCAAAAGTGATAGTCCCACACCTAGAAAATTCCCCCCACCCATCACACACAGGATTCTTCACTGTACTAATTCATCTCTCACCAAATTGGCAACAACTGCTCCCACTGTGCTGGTGACCTGCCAGCGAGGTGGTGACCTACCTCAGCAGGATAGGTCACCAGCACAGTAGGTGCAGTATCTCAACAAGATGCAGCTGGCCTGTCAGATAAGCAACAGAGCTGGCATCAAAGGGGACAGTGAGGGCAGAGCAGCTCATAGTCACAAGCCAAAACATCTGTTTCAGTAGCAGAGACCTTAGATAAGCTGATCAGGCTGCCCCCTTTGATAGGAGTTGCTGTTTCTGCTGTGCAAGAAAGATTACAGCAGACAATATTAGTATCTGAATGGTTCAGCTTCTTTGAGACGGGTTCCATTTGGAATCAACACACCTTACCAAGGCCACACCAAAACTTTGAGCAGACAAACAAGCCAAAAATGGCTCCAAACACTAACAGTAACCACTCTGACATTCTGCCAGCTACTACAGCATAACCTGGTATTTAGCAACTTGCAGCACAGCTACAGGAAGTCAGCTTTATTAGTAAAAAAGACCAAATTCTCCAGGCTTCTGGAGCAATGGCAGCTCTGTGTTTTCTTCCTATGTGTGAGTAAATGCTGCACTGTGGAAGAGACAGGAAGACAAAATGTTAGAGAATAAAGAGACCACAAAAGAAATCCCAATGTATCACAGAGGACTCAGACTCAGTCTAAGGGTATTTTAAGTTTGAATGACACAGCCACAATCCACATCCACTAAATTTAAGTTTTCTTGTCTCTTCTTCACAGGTTTTGTTTGTTTACTTTGTAAGAGTTCCTGAGGTTTAAACTAGGTGTGCTGGTTTGACCTGGGTTGGTATTGGGAAGGAAGGAAAGGAAAGACATCCCCGGAAAAAAGTTCTCCTGAAAGAGGCTCTTGCGAAATTTCAGAGAGAGCCAATGGCTGTCCAGTTCTGAAAACTGACAGCTTTATAAGCAATTCAGCGTTGAGTTCCACCCCTGTGAATACCATTGTGAAGCCCGGGAAACTCTGAACTCGCTCTCTTTGGTTTCCGGTGGCTGAGGGTGACAGAGCTGTGAGTGGAG
>VWYI01039405.1:208316-262858 GCA_013399455.1 Anthoscopus minutus | reverse complement strand
ATGATGGATGGATGGATGATGGATGATGCTGATTTTCCGAACTCTCTGGGCATTCCTGAGCTCCCAGGCAGCTCTGCAAAGTGCACTGACCCACAGCAGACCAGCTCTGTCATATCCCTGCCTCTCTTAAGATTCCTTCACAAGGCTGAGAAAATTAATAATAGGAAGTGACTTCTGCATACACCACAAAAATGACACAAAAATGTAAATGCTGAGGCTCTTTATGGGCAGTCAGCAATAAGAGATGAGAAAATGTATCTTTATATCAATGTATGCATGCCCTGGGCAGATCTCAGAGGGCAGCAGTGACCTGTCCTTTTGCATGGCTCTTTCAGACATGAAGACCAAGTAAGCAGAGCTGTAGCAGAGCTGAAAGATGGAGAACAGCTTTGCCTCTGGAGAACTGGATCCTCTAACTGGTATGTTCGTAATGAGCTTCCACTTTCCTCTGCACAGTCATAGCAGAGACTTGGGTAACTTTATTTTAAACCCAGGATTTATCTCTCGTGGAAAGTCTTTAGTTCTTAATCTGGATTGTGTGACTTCAGGCACAATGGAGCAAATATTTTGAAGTCTGGAGAGCTCTGGGCGGTTTTTTAACTCTTCATAGGCCTCACAGCAACACCAAACCCCCATTTCAGGCTGCTTTCTAAAGAAATCTGCTCTGTGAACCTCCTCAGCCTGAAAGCATCACAGCTCAGTTTCTGTCCAGTGTATTCAATGAGTTCACAGCAGGAGCTTCTCTGTATCTGATGTGTCACTTGGTTTTTGTCCATAAAAAGACATGAGCCATTCTTTCACAATTAATCCTGTATGGTTGTTTTTTTAAGCAACTACTACAAATAGGACTGAATTGGGAAACTCAGCTCAGTTGTTTTTAAATGTGGGTTAATATCAGCCAGGATTTCTCTGAACAAGCACTAACACAGCCCAGAGAGCTGATGGAGCTCAGCACACACTGAGATATAAAAGCATCCCAGACACAATTTTTCAGGAGCAGTTCTGTGTTTCAGCCACCAGCTCAGTGATCTATTCTGGCTTGGGCATGAGGGGAAACTGTCAATAGTGAAGAAATGCTAAAATATCTTTCATCTCTTGATTCCACAGCTGTGGCCTTGGCTTGGAAGAGTCTCCAGGAAGCCAAAGCAGTGGTAGGTGCAGTTCAGGGAGCACTTGCTATGACACACCTTTATTTCTTTCTGTCAGCTGCCTGTGTATCACCTCCATGCCTGAATTCCATGGAAATATTGTAATTGAAAGCAATGTAAACCTTCCACTTGGTTTGTTTTTTCCCAGTGAACACATCACATCTTCATTTGCTAAATAACAAAGAGAGGATAGGGGAAAAGCAAGGATTTTTTTACCCAATTTCACAACACTCACAAAGTTAATGACAAGAACAGACAAAGCTTTGCCTTGCTCGTGTTTGAAGCCCTGAGCAGAACAACAGCTGGGACATCCTCTGGGTTCTCCCTGTCTTATCATCCTCTTAGTGGGGAACATGATGGAGTTGTGAGCACAGCATCTGCCATCATAACTGACATTCCTTGGATAAAAGCAGAATATTTTCCAAATCCACGGGGTGTTGCTTGCACAGCAAAGGCCTGACAGCAGCATCCCACTGCTGAAGCTGCTCTAGGCTGGGGTCACCTCCAGCTTAAGTTGTTTTAAAAACATCAGTGCCAATTTGAGGCACACACACATGCAAAGTGTAAATAAAGGAGAGAGGTGATTTCACCTATTATCTTCCCAGTCAGTTGCATTCTTTCCAACTGTAGGAAATACCACATGGAACATGCTCAGACAAGCCAGTATTTACACAGTAACTAGGAGCTGCAAAACTAATCAGAGAAGCAGTGGATGCCAGCAAAAAGCTACTCCAGAAAAAACCCAAAACATATGTCTCCTTTCAAAAGAAAAATCTGCTTTTTCACAGCTACAAAGGATTGAAAACAAATTTTATCATCAGACGTGGAGCTGTGCCAAATCACAGGCAGCCAGAAGAAAGCTTTGGCACGGGAAGAGCTTTGGTGAGTTCTGAGTTACTGGGAAACTGCTGAGATGGGATTGCTTTGGTGCTGGAGGGAAGGGAAGGTGACAGGAGATAGTGAAAAACCCTCTTTAGTGAGGCAAGTGTGTATTTTCATCAGCTTTCTGTTGTGTTCCCAGCAAAACATCACAATGCACAGGAAGTCACACCTTGGTGGGAAGAGCTTAAGCAAAAGCTGCAGCATCAACACCCACCAGCTACAGCACAGTAAAAGCTCCCTATGTTCTCCTCTGAGGGTTTCTTCCCTAGAGATCAACTGAAGTGATGTAAATGCAGCATTTTGTTTGCTAACTTTGGCAGGAAATACATGACGTGTTTAAAATTGTTTCTAAAAGATGAAGTGGGAGAAGAAAAAAGCAGGAAATTTAACCCAATTCCAGCCTGTTCCTAAAAACTAATGACAAGAACAGATTTCACTTGTTATTTTTACATCTGTTAAATATTTGTTTTTGAGGCGGTTTATTGGCTAGGAACAGTTTCAGCTGTCAGCCTTTAATATTTATTTAATATTTGTGGGCCAGGTATTTTGGGGGGATAGTCCCCAGTCAAAGTTACTCTTTGAATTTAATGGTTAAGGAATATTTTTGACATTTTGACATTGACATAGTTTTGATGTGCTGTAGATGGCAAGAGGAACAAAGAGGAAACAGCTTTGAGTGAGAAAAAGAGCAATGAGATTGCTCCAGCCCACAGGTAAATAATAACCTGAATGTACAGGACTTGGGGGGTGAGCTGGTGAAGGCACACATAAAGGGATTTAAAATAGGCCTGATATCAGTTCTCTGCCCATGCACATAATTTCTCATATCAGATCACAATTTTCACTGAACTTCCCTAACATTTTCTTCATTTGCCAGACTGCTGGTGCCTGGCAAAATGCTGATTCTGTGGAGATGCTGAGGTCACCATCAGAACATGCAAATCTCCACAGTCACTCATGCCAGTGTATTGACCAATTCAATCATTTTTAATCCTACATGCTGACCTTTGTTTCTCTTTTTCTGAAGACAGAGAAGCTCTGCTGTTCTCTCCCCTGCTCCCTCACAGACCTGTTTTCCTGACAGCTCTGCTGTGATCTCTGGCCCATCCAGAATGTCCCCTCTGTCCCCCAGGGCAGCCTCAGGGCACTGCAGCCCTGCCAGGAATTGGGCTGTGGATGGAAAAGGCTCAGCTGGGACATGGGCACCTGCAAAGAGCCTGTTCAGCCCAAGAAGGAACAGTTTCAGGGAGCAAGGAGATTCAAGAGGATTCCCAGCACAGAAGGAAAAATCTCCCTGCTCCCTGCATCGCCCACCTCGCTCCCCTGCAGGGAGCAGCTCCTTCTCTGTCCCATGTGGCAGCAATACTTCCCTGCCTGGAGCTCTCCTGCTTCCTACATCCCACCTTCTAGCAGCCAGCAAGGCCAGAGATCAGAAACTGGAAGAGCTGTGGAGAAAATCACCCCAAAATAAGTTAGAGCAACTCAAGAAGAGGATCCAGGAGCAGAAGAGAAAGCAGCAAGCAGCACCCCAGAAGCAGGAGCGCCTGATTTTTGCTAAAGACCCCCTGCCAAAGAGAGCCCTGAAAAGAAAGGTTTGCAGAGTGGCCTCTGCTCCTCCTGCTCCAGCTCACAGAGGTCAGTGGTGGTCTGGAATTTGTGGAGAAAGGCTGGAACTGGGTATTCCCTAGCAGTGCTTTGGTGCACCTGAATAACTGAGCACAGATTCCACCACTTCCTGTGGTAGCTGGGGGGCATCATCCATGTTCTTGTGATAAATCCATTTATTCCTGCAGGTCCAAACCTCCCTCCCTGTGCTGTACATCCCACCCTGCTTGCTGAGTTCACTTCCCCACCGGATTTACTCCCCAGCACACACAAATGCATACATTTCCTCAAAATAGTAAAGAACTTGTTGCAAATCTATTTTTTACTCCCCTTTCCTCCCATATCCTTCCTTTTGCCATATATAAAGCATGGAATAGGAGCTGGCAGAACAGTAGTGAGGAGAGGCACAGGTATTTAAAGCAGGAATTGTGTAGTTCCGAGGCCTTACAGGGGATTTAACAGTTCATTCAGTGGAACTGGTGTGGATCTGAAAGCAAATATTATTAGACCTTCTTATCCTGCTTTGCTGCTAAATTTGGGGCTGAAGAACCATCCACCTACAGCTGTCACTTTAGTTTAGAGGAGTTCAGGATCTCGGATTGCTGGGAGCAAGGCAGGAGTCAGGAACTGCCTGGGGCCAGCCCAGCAGCCTCAGCCAAGGGGGATTACAGAGGGAATTCAGGACTAGAGGAGCCCAGCTGAAAAGCTGCACATAATAAATCTCATTGCTGTAATAGCATTAGTGCTAATTCACTGGGCACTGGCATCCCTGGCACACCCTGCCAGCTTCCAGGGGCATTTCCCTTGGGTTTGCTCCCCACCACCTTTTGCAGGGATGTTGTGGTGCTGCCCTCAGGTCTGTGGCAGCCACGTGTCCCTTTGCAGCTTCATCAGGCAGCACTTCCTGTCACCAGGGCCTGATTTACCCCTCTTAAAGCCAGAAGTCAGAGCCACAATCCAGGCTGAGCCTCCTTGGGACATTCCCAAGGGAAGATTTGTTTGTTTTTAGCCCAGACCATTTTACATGACTGAGTGAGGGAACTGCCAGACAAACTGTTCAACTGGTGGGACAGACACAGACTCAGAGGCTGGGCATTAACAGCTCCAGACACTCAGTTCAGCTGCATCTTGTTCACTTTGTCTGCCTGTACTCTGCTACTGGAAGAAGAGTGTCACAGCTGCTTTGCCAAGTATTCCCTCTGTCAGACACCTGCAGCCCAGCCTTGAGAGCCCAGCACTGCTTTCCACACATGCAGGAGCTCAGCTGTTGAATGCCAACATCTGCACAGCTCCTTGTAGCCTAATGGCTCTTAAACATTGCTTTTTCTGGGTTTTAGTACCCTGAACCTAACTCTGTTCTCTTCTTGCCTGATAAAGAGCACAAAATACCAGGCAGAGAAGGATTTACCATCCCTGGACAAGGAAAGGGTTATAAAAAAGCCCCAAAGATGCCAGGTTAGCAATGATGTATCATAATTGGGAACTACCCAAGCATTCAGTGTTTGCTCTGCATGGAAAGGTTGGCCTGGATCTCCAGAGGCACCAAGAGGAAGGTGTCCTACTGCACCCATGGGATGCTGCAATTAGGGCAAGGCTCTTTATTGTGCTGTATGGATAGACAGGGTCATGGATAGAGCTTCCATTGCTTCCTTTCCTGGGACATCTATACACCAAAAATAATATAAAGGAGTCCTGCATGTTTGGTGTCCAGTTTCAATAAAATGTTTCCTGCTTTTGCATTCCAGGAGGATGGGGCTGGGATTGGATTGTTTGGTTCAGCAAGTTTGGTTTTAGCTACACTAATTCTTTCCTGTGTTTTATTTTCACCTCTTGATTAAAAACCAAAAAGAGAGAAGCTCAGCATGGAGAATTCAAACAGAACACCAGAGGCAGCTTTCATCCAAGTCCTGTGTTCTGGAGAGAGCAGTGGCAGGGAAAGGTAAGGCTGAAAACCATGAGAAATTACAAGGACAGACCTGCCTGCAGCAGCTGAATTCCAGACCTGCCAGGACTAAAAACCATCAGAAATTAAAAATAAATCATAAATCCTCTGCAGAAAGATCTGTCTGCCACCTATTCAGTTCTGTTTCGCTAATGAATTTAGGGTGCCACCAAAGGCAGAGATTTCCTGGCCTGCCAAGCAGGGTCCAAATCCAGGCAATTCAGATGAATTATCCAAGTCTCAATTGCTGGATCTCAGGTTTTTTTGACAGGTATTTCCAAAGGCAAGTTTGAATTCCTGGTGACATTTTACCCATTTGATGCTTTGCATAGAAATTGTTGCATTCAGATGTTGTGGGGAAGAAGTGGAAGTGCTGTGGGTTGTACTTTACGTAAGCTAAGTTGCCAAGTAACTTGTGTGAAGCAGAAATAAAAAAATCCAAGCTCTCTAATCCAGATGGAATTACCAGCAGTGTGCTGCAGTCCCTAAGTATGATTTAAAATGAATGAAATATGTAACATTTTCCTTCTCCCTCCTTTCTTTTTTTTGTTTGTGTTTTTTTGTTTTGTTTTGTTTTTTGTTTTAATGGATTGTTTGAAAAATGGCTTGCTCTTCCTCTGAGAGTGGGTCATAATAAGACCACGCCACGTGAAGCATTTATCATTGTAACTGCCAGTGTCATGGTGTCTTTATTGGCTATTAGTTTCTGTCACTGAAAGAGCCAAGGCAGGGCTACAAAGAGATGAATGAGGGGCAGGGGTCAGAGCCAGAGTACTCAGGAATTTGATGAATTATAAATTTGCTGTAGTTAACAAAAAATTAAGTCACCACAGCTATAAAATATTCATCTGTTCGTAGGTAGGGAAGAAACCCCAGGAGAATATTTAAATCAAAAGAGTTTCTTCTACCAACTGTTCTCATCAGGAATGCAGGCTGCTCTTCAACTTTAGCATTATCATTGCTGTAGTTGATGAAAACAGTGTAGATAAAAGAAAATGTAATTGAAATAACATGGTGAAGCAAAGATTGTTAGATCCACGTATTAATTTTTCTGGTGCATTTAGAGGAGCTAAGACAGGATACAAAATAATGCATTTTTGTTCTGCTAAACACAAAACACAGTGACACAGCAAGGTGTTTCCTTAAAGACATGGATGGATCCCTCTCCCGAGCCCAGCAGATTCTGGCAATTCCCTCTGTGTTCCTCCTGTGAACACCAGGCACAGATCTGGTGATAATTCCTTCCAAAGGAAGTCCATGGGATTATAGGAAGTGACTTCAGCCTCACAGGGAGTGCAGCTCTTCCTTGTCTGGAAAACATAATTCCCCCTGTGACACAATTCACATGAGCCTGCAGAGCATCTCAGAGGCTGCTGCAAAGGGAGAAATAAAAGTTGTTGGCTGTGACTCCTTCAGTGGCTGTGTTACAGAGGAGAAGATGGTGCCTTACGCTGTTCCCAAAGCACAGGGGATCTCAGGGCAGCCCCACTGAGCAGAGAGTCTTTGGAAAGCCCTTTGTGTCCAGCAGCTTCCCTGACTCTGAGGTGCTGCCCACAGCCCAGCACACAGACAAGTTCTGAGCAGCAGCTGGAAAAGCCTGACTCAGTCCATTGACTGAGCCCTGAACCACATGAGCTGAGGCTGATGCTGATTTCAGAGTTAAACCTTTCCTATTAAAAAAAAAAAAAAAAGTGAGTATTTTAATTGGGGCAGATTTTGGGGGGTAGAATTTCCATGCAAAACCCAATTAAGTACCTCTTCAGCCACCTTGTGCTGGAAGTGTCTGCAATAAATACATAGTGGTGCAAGTTTTGGCATACTGTGAATGCAATCTGAAATTATGAAGTAAAACGGTGATAAATGTTGTCTATTATGTGGCACCACCTATTAAGCAAGAGTAATTTGTTTGTGCTGCATTCTGCACCATTTATTTCTGCATTAGACATTGTCCTTCATCCTGTATCCTCCATTGATTCTTCCACACCACATCCTGCTGATTCTCACCAGTTTAAAAATGAATTAGTTTGCTCTGGTGAGTTTGAAGCAATCACAAGGCAAAGAATAATTTTGTTTTCCCCTTCCCTTCAGTTCTCAAATGTGCTGGAACCCAGGAAGTCTTGACCTTTTCTCAGTGTTTTTGAGGCCTCTGGGAGTCGGTGATTTCTGAGTAAAACTTGTAAGAACTGTGTGAACACACCACAAGTGTGAAATGATATAATTGCTGATGGTAAAGCCTTAGGAAAGCACTGAACCTTCACATTTTACACTCATGAACTCATTTGATTCATGACCTGGAAGCCTCCAAAGTCTGAGTGCTTTAAAAACTTTTTGGTATCAAAGTAGCACCAACTTTTTTAAATTTTAAACCTGCTCTGACTGAAACATTTTAGATCTCCCCACACCTTGAGTGTGATTCCTGGAAATTGCCATTAAATAGACTTGAATAAGAGAGTTACAATGGTCTTTTAAAGAACGTGTGGGGCTTGAATAATTAAATGCAAACTCTCTGTTTCAGGTGTGGATCTACCCAGTGTTTCTGCATGGAGAGAAGGTCAGAAGTTGGCTAGAAGGCTGCTGGGTCCACCCCCTCCACTTCCACACTTGAGGAGCAGAACTGGAGAGCAGAGCACAGCAAAGACCTTTGGTACAGCTGTCCCTCTACAGCACTGCTTGTTTTGGCACATCCAAAAAAAACCCCAAAATGGGTTTATTAAACCTAATTGAAACAAAAACTTTCCAGGCCCTTCTGAGCACCTTTCTTTAATGGCTTTTGCAATAACAATTGGCCACTGCAACCTCAAATTTCACCTTTACAAATTTATTATCTGCCTTGAATATCACAGATGTTACACCACACACAAGCAAACAGTCCTCAGAGCTGCAGTAGGAAGCAGGTTGGGAGAGCTACGCTGTGGATACAGGAATTGTTACTCTCTGAAATAATTACATCACTGTTGTTTCCAAATCTTTCCCACAGAACCTTTGGAAGGAGGTCGAGGACTTGGGGCAATGCCAGTGATGGAAATCAGCTCCAGAATGAAGGGAAATGAACCTGTGGGAGAGAGCCCTGGAGCCCAAAGTGCTGTGGTCGCTCCCAGCAAGGCTGAAAGGAGCAGCAATGCACCCACAGAGGATACAAAGCAAACACTCAGGAGCCTTCCCTTGCAAAGCCAGGCCTGTGAGGAGCACAGACATATCAGCCTGCCCAGAGATGCTGAGAAACACCAATCCCAAGGGATCTATTCTCCTTCACCTGGACTTTCATTGAGGAAAGATGGAGCCAAGCCCAGAAGCTCAGGAAGCTGCAACAGAGGAAATAATGCATCTCCTCAGAGACAGAAAGGGTCTGAAAAAGAAAACCTTAAGCAACCTTCAAAAAGGAGAGTAAACCTTAAAAAACCTCACTCCTACAGCCCTGAAAGCATTCGGGAATTTATGTATCAAAAAAAGGCAGAAAGAAAGAAAACACTCCTCGAAGAGAAAAAGTCTTTGGCACAGGCTGCAGAGATGAGGATGAAGAGGTTGAAAGAAGTGTACAGGAAACAAAAAGAAGCTCTTGGGAAGAAATTGTGTCCTGATGAGATGCACAAACCCATTGGGAAAATGGGTTCTGCCAAAGGAAATCCTCAGTGTGAATTTGAGCAAGTAAGTCCAAAGGAGTGGCAGGTTGAAACCCCTCCTTGATCAGTGCAGCACCATGTAGGACATGAAACACTTCATACAAATACTTTGAAGTGCCAGGGAGAAAAAGTTTTATCTAGAAAAACAGAGCAATTAGCTTATAATTATGGTATAAACTGCTGGGCTCAATAGGGCTGGACCCCCTGACTTCAGGCCAAAAACCTGGAAATCTCCACTGTGGGCAGAAAGAACAGGTTTGCTGTGTGGTGTGAGCAGTTTTCCTGTTACATGAGCCAATTATTAGGTGGAATAAAAGCCAAACATTACCCTTCTGTTGCCAGTTGTTGAGTGCTTACATTGCTGGGCTCTTCTCTTTCAGGAGCAAACCAGTGGGGGAGTACTGGGAAGGAGTTTCATGGCCTGGGTGGATGAAACATCCTCTCCTCTGTCACCTGAAGATCACAGAGGCAGGTACTCAGACATAAAAGACATCCTAGAAAGCCTCTTTCTCAGCTCACACTGCAGACATCTCTCTCTTGTTTGTTTTTGTTTTTTTTTAACAGGAATCAACTCCTAGAAACAGTTCAATCACCTAAAAAAGGAGAGGCATTAGGTCCTCCAGCACCACTGGAATCTGAATTCTGGTTTCTCAGTCCTCTGAAATATGAAGACTTGAGGGACTGCTCTCCCTCAGCTTTGCAGTTACCTCCTCTGAGCTTTTCTGTTCCTCAGAAAGATGCAAAGTGTTCCTCTAAGGACTCACCTTTTGGACCTTCTCCACCCAGAAGCACACAGGATCGAGTGAGAGCCATTCACAGTCTGTCCAGGGAACTTGCAGAAAAGATTGACACGGCAAGGAAGAGACTGAGTGCAGCCAGCAGGGTTAAAGCCTCTGGTGACAAACAATCAACAGAAACAACTCCGGACCTTTACAGTGATCCTCCTTCTGTCCCAGGACCTGAGACTTCCAGGAATAGGCAAGAGAGGACAATGACTGCACAAATGCTTCTGGACACCACCGACCCTGATCTGCTTTGTATGACATCCAGCAGGGAATGTCATGGACCGGGCAGGATTGGCCTGGTGGGCAGCACGGAGGGAGCAACAGCCCTGGACACAGAGAAGGAAATGCCACCTCCTTTGCCTGGTGGGAATGCTGAGAGGAAAGAATTGCCCTGGAGTACTCATAGTGCAGGGCAGAGTCACATCAGCTCTGTGAGAGACCTGAGCAATGCATTGCAAGGTAAATGCTTTCAACATGGCACAACAGGGACGCTCAGGTGCCACTGCCCAGGTCTTTCAAAGATACAGGCAGGGTTAAGCTTCATATTCCCTTGGCATTTATTGGAAATGTTGTGCCTTGGAAAATCCCTGAGCAGTGGCTCTCCTAGGTTTTACTTTCCTCACCTCTCCTTGCATGTGTGAAACTACATCTCATAATTTTATCTGTGGCTTTGTCACCAATTTTGGACATGTCACCTTCTGTGCCTAGGCTTTCCCAGGAGTAAAAGAATTATAAACCTAAGCCCATGTAGTTAAAAACCTGTGGATATGAAGAGCTGTATTGAAGTGCTCACACATAAGTAGGCAGTGAATAAATGCCAAAACTTGGGCCATTTCATTTCTATGAAGAACATATTTATTAAATGTCTTCATTTGTCTTTTTAAAAGGTTTCCCTGTGAATAAGAGCTCCAAGGTGGACATAAGTCCATGGCATGAAAAGCCAATAACCAGCTCAGCCTCTCCAGCTCACAGATTCCACACTAGAAGGTAAACAAAGCTGGATATTTTATTACCTGCTAAATGTGCCTTGCTTGTATTTCAAATAAGAAGCACCAATTCAGCATGGAGCCAGACTTGGGGCAGTGGGTCTTCTAGGCTTCACTTTCCTTTCATTGCATCTCTGAAATGACATTTCATAATTTTATCTGTGGCTTTGCCACTAATTGTGGACACATCACTTCCACTTCTGTTGCCTAGGCTTTCCCAGAAGCAAGAAAGGAAATACCCGACCCCATGTAGTTGGAAATCTGGGGATAACAAAGCTTGATGTTTTATCCTCTGCTGAATGTGCCAAACAGACAAAATAAATAGCGGGGATGGTGAGTTCCCCAGAGCTGGTGGATTCCTGGGAATGGTGAATCCCCGGGAGGGGTTGGTGGATCTCAGGTCCGGTGGGTTCCCAGAAGTGATGGATCCCCGGGCTTGCTGGGTGTCCCGGGAGCCTTGGATCCCTGGGTCCGGCCAGTGGATCCCGGTCCCGGTGGATCCCGGTCCCGGCGGATCCCAGCTCCGATGGATCCCCGTCCCGGTGGATCCCGGTCCCGATGGATCCCGGCTCCGGCGGATCCCGGTCCCGATGGATCCCGGCTCCGGCGGATCCCGGTCCCGGTGGATCCCGGCTCCGGTGGATCCCGGTCCCGATGGATCCCGGTCCCGATGGATCCCGGCTCCGGCGGATCCCGGTCCCGATGGATCCCGGCTCCGGTGGATCCCGGTCCCGATGGATCCCCGTCCCGGCGGATCCCGGTCCCGATGGATCCCGGCTCCGGCGGATCCCGGTCCCGATGGATCCCGGTCCCTATGGATCCCGGTCCCGATGGATCCCGGTCCCGGTGGATCCCGGCCGCGCTGCCGTGCCTCTGTCTCGCCACCGGAGGGTGCCGCAGCCGCGGGCGCGGAGCGGGACGGAGCGAGCACCTGGGTAAAACTGCCCGGGCCTCCTCCGGGGGGAGATTAATTAAAAAATTAATTTCTAGTGATTGTTTTCACTCGCTTTGCTACAAAAGCAGGTGAAAGATTCCCACCAGTGCAGCTCTGTAGGTTGTGTGCGTGCCGGGCAACCCCTGCTCACACACGGCGCCTTTCCTTGGACAGCGCACATGTGATTATTGTGGAAAATTGGTTCGGTAGCAGGAAGCGTGGAAAAAAGGATTACATTAATGTAGGTTGTTGTCAGCCTGCTTTAATTAAATATTTAATGTAGACAGCAGTTGAGAGAAACCCCATTGAATTTGGTCCGTCTTAGAGAGCAAACTGCCCCATTGGGTCCTCTCTGGTGACAGGGGAGACCGTGAAGGGACAATCATTATCTGCAGGTCAGAGCGTGTCCCTGCCCAGCCGCAGAGAGGGACAAAGCCAGAGTTCCCACAGAGGCCACACGACTCTGCAGAAAAGAGAGTAAATCCCCTGAGCCCTGGAAGATTAACCATGACCTGGACAGGCATTACCAAAGAAAGGACATATGCGCAGCAAACTGGCCACAGCATCCCCAGTGTCCCATTCAGAGACAAGGACAAGGAGTTGGTGCTGTGGGAATCCAGAAATGGGCTGGATCTGCTCCATGGACACTCCAATGGTGCCTGAGAGTGAGCTGGCTGGGCCAAACTACCTGCAGCTAAACTTCTCTAATGAGAAAAAGAGTGTTTTTTCTCTTTTTAATAGAAGGTGGGATATTAGGCCAAGCATTCTTTTCAAGAAAATTGTTTACAGCTTTACAATGCAAAGTAAACAGGAGGAAAATGAAAATTGGAGAGTTAAGTCCAGACAGACAAGTTTACCAAAGTTAGGAGGGGTTATTACTGGAATCACCAAGAGTTAAACCCCTGTTCTTTGTGCACAGAGGTTGGGCTGATTTCTGCTCCGAGAGATCAGTTGCAAGGATTATGGAGCTGTTCTGTCACAAGATGGCAAATGTATAAAACATGAGCAGTGGGCACTCAGAGTGTGCAGTGGGGAGAGTCAGAGCTGTGTCTGCACTGCACCTTGGGGAGCACAGCCCAGCAGCTGTGGGCTCCATCACTCTTGTCTTGACACCACCCAAATTTCCAGGAATGGTGGTAGGTGCAGGACACCCTGGGCCCAACAGGAACAGCCCCCCAGCTGTAAGGGACACACATCCAACCAAGGAGAAATAAGACAGATTGCACTGATCTGCTGAACAATGCAATTACTGAAAAAGCAAAGCAGCCAGAGTCAAAAAGTCCTCAGAGCATCTCTGAGAAAAACACCAATAAAACCTCTCAAACAATAAATCACAACCCTCTTGCTAGTGCTGCTTGGAAAGATGAGGAGAGCTACTTGCAGATAAAATATTGCTGTATTTAGAGATTAGAAGTGGAAAGTGTGGCTGTATTGTGAAGGACCCCAGGCTCGTCTCCTGGTGGGCTGAGGGCTCCCTGTGATGGAGCAGCAGCAGAGGGGACAATATGAAGGAAAGACCACCCCATGCCTAACCCTTCCTTAGCTACTGGTAAAGTACGTAATTAATCCAAAGGCTCAAAGTAAAAGCCTGTCTTTTGTTCTCAGCTTTTATTTGTATATAATCTAGGGTCTGATTTTGCATCTCTCAGGAAGTCTACATACTCACAGGAAGCAAAAGCGGATGAGTCCTTTGGCACACAGAGTGAGGCCCCTGTGATCAAGTTATTCCTGAAGTTGATCTGGTATCAACTGATTCACTACAGATCAAATCAGACAGAAAGCCACCAGATAAAGGAGCACCAGTGTGCTCTAAGGAGGTGACTGAGGAACTTTGCAGGGCTGTAATTTCTCCTGCTCCAGGAACATTTACTCTTTGAGTGCATGAACTCTCTGTGGGGAGTGTCAGCAGGCAGTGAAAGGAGCCTGACTCTTAACTTGCACACAAAACTTCACAGGCTGTGCTAACAGGAAGGGTCAGTGCTGTGCTCTTGGTCTTGTAAACCTGTTTCTATAGCGCTCTCATTGATGTTACTAGAGCTGAGTTAGGAAATGTGATGGTAAAAGCAGCTGAGTTGGGTCTGTGCTCTGACTTGCGCTGCTAAAGAGTTAGGAGTCCACATTTGGCTACAACAGACCAAGTTCTCTCCCTCCAAGAGCTCATCTGAACAAAGCCACCTGTTAAAACTGACTGTGTGCTGGCCTCATTCACAAATACAAAACATCCAGCACTCCGAACCCAGCGCTCTTGAGCATGACCTTCTCCACAGCCAGTTTCAACAGCAGTTTGCTGTTTACGTGTTTAATTATAGCTCTGAAAACAGCAGCTCGTGTTCATGCACGAAATCCTGCAGGTGCCTGTTTCCATAAGAAATGTTCCCATTTCATGCCCGGCTGCTCCCCTGTCTGCAGGGGCGGCTGGCAGAGATTTGTTGCTGATGCAAATGACTCACTGATGGGAATTCTCCAAACTGCCTGAAAATGTGTGGGCAATTCCATCTTACTTGGCTCCAGTTGCCTCTACAAGTGGCTACATTCTTGAAAGTAAAAAAAAAAAATCCAATTTTTGCTGTAAATTCAGATTTGAAAGTGCTCTGGGTGGCTTCAGGGGCTGGGACAGAGAGTGGTGGCTGGAGAGTCACTTGTGGGATCACAGCTCTGCCTCCTCGTGTGGACTCAGCAATGCTTTCTCATTAGTGCAAACACAGAGAGCCTCATCTGGGAATTGTGGTGGTTTATGCAGAGCTGGCTGTGTCTGGAGGGCAGGTGTTGCTGGCCATGCCTGTATTTTCTGTAGAATCTGCATTGATTTCCACTGATGCCCTTCCCAGGACACAAACCTTGGCATCAGTCTCCCCAAACAGAGTAGGGATTTCCCAAGAGCAAAAGAAAACAGTGCCTAAAAAAACATCACAACACAATTGCAGAGACAAAACGCAGCACATTTAACCAATGAATATTAGAACTGCTTTGTCAGAAATCTCTGTTTCCTCTGTTCTTTCTCTCCCATCCACCTTTGCTCCCACTTTCTGAAGACTACATCCAAGACGCGTTAGAGGAAGCTGTACTAATCGTTTTAGCAGTTTCTGGGTCATGAAAAACAAAGAAAAGCTTATTAACGAGAAAAATGAAATAAGATTTCCCTAAGCTGATTGCCGATAAAAAAAAATTTCCACATTCATTTTTCTGTATAAAAAAGAAAACATCTGTCACCATTTCAGTGCCTGTGTCCCAGTGTGTGGTTCAGCTGAGGCTTGATCAATAAATGCCCATTTTCACACCTTCTTTCTTAATCTTCATAGTTAAGCTCAGATAGTTACAGACCAAAACAAAGTAAAATCAGTTAGCTGAGGTCTTTGTCTGCAGGACTTGGTGTTGACATTGTTTGAAATATTAAAGTATATGTATCACTCCATATTTGGGCCAAAGCCATGCTCAGCACAAGTCCCAGAAACACTGGAACAGAGTTCAGGACTTGGTGTTTCTAAACAGATTTCTTTGCCAAGGTTCAGAGCTGGATTGTGCAACCAAGTCCCTACAATGGCACAGATTGTACAATGCAGCCCTTATAAATTAAGCTTCCACACTGTTTGTATTTGCCACCAGGTTGAAAAATACCCAGCTCCTTCAGAGCAGTAATTAGAGTAGGTAAAAATGAGTGTTGTTAGCTTTTCTAACAACATCAAGGTATAAGAGAGGAGATTTTGTTTGTTGCCAGGTATGACTTCTCAGGGAGCCTTTTGTTTCCACTTGACAAAGTGGAATAGTTCTGTTTAAATGAAATAACCTTTTCTATTTTTTTTAAGTTCAAAAGATTGCTTTATACACATCTCAAAAACTTAGTAATTGTTGTTACTTTGACACAGCTTACAGGGAGAGCTCACAGCATGGAGGGATCAATGTGGATGTGAGACTGTTTTGAAAATTCAGAACCAAGAGGAAATGGCCAACTCATCTCCTGGAGAAAGCCTGAGGATCTGGGACAGCCTGAACTTCCAGCCCTCTGCCACTCTGAGCACTGACAGCTTTGAGCAGGACTTGGGTAAGGTGGCATCTCCCACGGGGTCACTCGGTGCTCTCCAAAAGTATTCCTTGTGCTGTGGCAATAGAATGAACAGTCCCTCATTGCTACAGAATTTTTGCTGATGGTTCTGGCTAGGGCTGAAAAATCTTCTGGGGTGAGGGGAAATTTCAAATAGATCTTCCAGATTTCAAAGGTGAAAAAGGGATGCATGAAAAATTGTCCTCTCAACATATATGCACAATATGAGACATTATATGGAATTATTATTATTAAAATAGTATAAAATGCAATAGAAGCTCTTTGTCTTTTCCATGCTGTGCTGTCACAGATGTGAACTCAGCTCACAGTGACAGCTACAGGTGGAACAAACCCCATTTGGCTCAGAGACATTTCCAGCACCTCGCAGTTTCATCTGAAGGTCTCTGGGAGCCTTACAATTAACTCTTTATAATTACCCCATCCGAGCAGTGTGGGATATTGTCCTGCCTGGACAGCAAGAGACAGCAAAGCACAGGACACGGGCAGGGTGCAGGGGGAATGGAGGGATGTGCTGCAGGGTGCTTGAGGCTGGCCAGGGGTGCCCAGCATGGCCACTTCTGCCAGGAGTAAAGGTTTGCACGGAAACAAGGGAAAGTTTGTGGCTGAAAGGGTTAAAAGCCGACCAGTAGCGTGCAGACCGCTCTGTCTGAAAAGATCTCTGCCTGCTCCCACCAAACAGGAGCAGATGGTGCATTGTTTTAAGGGCTTTTCCGAGACAAAAGAACAAGATCAGATAACCTTTTCTCAAAGAGGGTACTTACAAAAAGCCTTTGCTCTTATTAAGGATTCTTCATTGTTTTCCTCACAACATTTTATACATCATATTGGATTTTGGGGTGGTGGAGAAGCCAGTATTGTTTACTGTGCTTCTCCCTCCCTCCCCCACGGGACCAGGAGGGCATCTTAGACGATTGGGCAGCAAGCCTGCAGTGTTTTAGCCAAAGCGAAAGACAACCTATTTATTTACTATTGATAACTGAGGGCCCCAGTTCGGCAAGGCCCAGCCATCCACTATTCACCACTAGAACAATAGGAGCTGCTGCCTCGTATCTCTGCCAGGAGAAACCTTCCCCTTCCCTGAGCATTTGCAGGAGCTGCCAGCCCAAGGCTGGACTGGGAAGCAGCGCTCCTACCACGGCCACTCTGCACAGGAGGCACAGAACGGTCGTGCTCAGCACAATATGGGTTTGAAATATGGGTCACAAATGGCTCTGTCACCACCCTGAGCAGGGATGGGGCATTCAGACTCGAGGCTGCATTGTCTGCTCGGAGGCATCGCCCAGCAGTTGGCTCTGTCCTTTCAAGGGACACAGAAGTCACCGTGCACACGCAACATAATGAGGTGTAATTCTGCAAGTGCTGCCAAGTGCACATATTTACCTTTCAGAGGGACACACGTCACCTGACCACCCACTGCTGTGCCCAAGAAAGGTTTTCCGTAGTAAACACACTTGGCAAAAAGACAAATTTCATTTCAAACATCTTAAAGCAGAGAGAAGAAGATATTCACAAAATATTTGTTTACTACCTGGGATAAGACAGTGTCCTGAATTGTTGAATTTTCTGTTTAAACACAGCCAGTATAAAACCCAGAATTGCAAATCCTATAAGCTAATGCTGTGGTGAACAAAAATTGTCTCCACAGGTAGCGCTGGGAAGTATTTCACATTGCACTTACATGAATTTCTCATCAGTTTGGGCACACAACTTGGTGTAACCAATGAGCTGATAAGGAAGGGCTCTGCATATTACACCACTATGTAAAATCTTTCTGTCATTCCTGGCAAACCCCGAGGGAGCTCCCCCAGGGAGATGAGGAGATGAGTTATACTCTCCTTGCTACTCCAGCATGTCCTCTGAATACAGCCTGCATTAGCCAAATTTCTGTATTTCTATTAAATAAGAGAACTATATGATTTTAAAAAACCCCAACATTTTGCCTGCACCTCTTCCTACAGTCTAAGGAATGGCCTATTTTTTTAAAATTTTTTTTTATTTGAGAGATAACAACATTTAAGCTGAAACTAATTGTTAAAAAAAGTATTTTCTAAATGTTGAAGCTTAATCATGGCTATTGCTTTAAAATAATTTGCATTAGGAAGGCAAATTGAATGTTTTGGATTGTTCTTGAAATGCAGAATTTTAACCTAAACTACAAAGAAAATGTACTTATCTGCATCATCTTTGCCCTAAACTGCTGATTGATATATTTTCTTGTATCACTAGAGGGAGCTGCCTTCTTGCTTCTAGAAGAGGGAGAAATTATTAAATTAGTGGAATAAGCACAGAAATGTATCAGCATGGCTTCAGCTGAGTGTGGTCTGATGGAGAGTGTTGAGCTAAGGCAGATCTTCGTGTTCCCTCTGAAATCCTAAGCTGCGTTTTGTATTTCCCACAGCTCCAGTGAGCTCCAGCTCTGCCTTCAGCGCCTCTGGAGTTGTCTGCAATGATGTTGTCATTGCCTGAGAGAGTTTAGAATAATTGATGAGGAACAGAAGGACCATTCCATGGAAATTCAGGATTCTGGTTAGGTTCAGGCTCAGCTCAGTTGCTATCCTGAGCCAAGAGCTGCCCTGCAGCTCCGTGTGAGAAGGGGCAGCAGCAGGGTGAGGCAGTGCCATGTGCTGCAACATCTGGCTGGGAGCTGAACTCGGGCCAGCCCTGCACACCAGAGGATTTAGATATAAACACAAAATATGCAGAGCACAGGAGCAGCATAGGTCACATTAATCCCCTTGTTTGGTAAGCAGCCACTCTTCAGTGACAAGCGGGATCCCAGACGTGTTCAGAGAGGAGAGAAGGACCTGATTCAGCAGCTGTGGAAACGCAGATTCTCCAAGGTACTCCAGAGTGCAGCTCAGCCCCTGGATTTCCTGAGGGAACAGGAAATGTTTTCATGTTTAGAGTCTCTTGCTTGGGGAGTGCTCGTGGCTCACAGGTGTTGCTGAAGGGCCAAACTGCCTGTGCTGTGTTTCTCAGCTGTGATCAGGAGTTACCAAACCTCTTTTCTTCCTCCCCTTTTACCTGTCATCACCGTAGCTCCTTTCCTGCACAGACAGTGCTGGAATCTGGGGGGTATTTCACCTTACCTAGAGAGCATCCTGAAATAATAAGGCAATTGAGCTAATTGGAGAGGGGAAGGACTGCACAGATGGGGGCAAATGGGGCAATTCCTCCTGGATCTGCTGCTCCACTCTGCAGCAGCATTTCAGGACACTTTACAGCCCATATTCCTACACCTCCAGGCACTAATGCAGACAAAGTCATGCTTACAGCTAAAGTTGCAAGCATGTCTTTTTATAATAACTGGGTTGGTCTGATTGCTGACATGGGCAGAAAGAGAAAAAGCTGTCCTTGAGTAAAGCAGCAGTAAATGCTTCTGCCTTGCTTCAAGTGATTAGAAAAATGAGACTTTTAGCCTGGCTTTTTTAATTATATGTCAGGGAGATTCTACGGGGCTTTGCTGAGATTCTGCAGGTGCAGCGGAAAGTGATTTAATAAATAGCATTTTTTTCACAAGGCTGAGTGTATGCACATTGAAGCTATCTGGGTAGGCAGTAAATGCCATTCATCATCACCTAAAAGGACGTGAAGTTTAGCCAGATGGTATTTTCTTTAATGCAGGATGTTGCAACACAAGAAATGCATCTGGAAATAGGCACAATTAGGAAAATTACATTCAAAAGGAGGGAAAAGAGATCAGAGCAAACTTTTTGATCACTTTGAGGTCAATACCAATGGTTGGGCTTTGGTCAGAACCACAAGAGCATTGTTCAGTTTGAGGCACAAATTGAAAATAATTGTTAGGTCTTAAATTCTATCCTAATAGATGATCATATTTCTGATGGCCCCAGATATTAGTATTAAAAGCTACTCAGACAACTTAGAATCAATAAATATAACTTGTAATTTTTTTTAATAGAATGGCCTTATTTGTTAGTATTGAAGGGGCTTTTGAAAGTGCTCTGTGGACCCAATGAAGAATTGTTCACTTGTCTTTTTTTCTTTTACATTACTTAAAACCACTACTAAAACTTCCCTATACAAAACCCAGTTTTTTCATCCACTCCATTTTCCTAAATAGGTCATTGCACAAAATCATCTCTAGTTAACTATCAGCATTAAGGAGTCTGACTCAGTCCTCAAAATTAGAAAGGCTGGTTGAAATGAAAATTCTTTCTAAAATGACATACTCTTAATTTGGCATGTCTAGATAATTTTGTATGATTTTGTCTTTTCAAACCACCCTCCAACCCAGTTAAGGCCCATTACCAAAATAAAGGATGAGATTTCCATCCAGTCTGTTGACACTGAAAAGGAGGGGGTTAAGAGAAGCCTCATATAGTACCACTGTAGGAGGAAAGTGAAATCTGCCATCAAGCTGTTAATAAAAACAGAGCAGCATTCTGATAGAAAATCTGCACCAGGCTCAAAGATTTAATATTTTATTTCACTCACACCCACATAAACACAAAACCCATCCTGGTATGCAAACAAGCCCACATCTCTGCTCCTTCTACAGACCCTTCAGTCTGTAAAGCAAAAACAAACTCTGCATGTCATGGGCTTATCCTGCACCATGGAGTAATTTGGATTCAGGTGACCTGGATAGAGACAGAGATTTTATCTCAAGTTTCCAAGCCAAACCTATTTCTATTTATGACCCACACTTCAATTCTTTTACAACTCTGGTTGCTGTGACAGTGGCATAGCACAGAATAAACACACAACCTGTTTGCATAAGCTGAGCAATTCATCTGAGAAGCTCAAGCAGCCAAGAACATTTCTCTGGTAAACATAGTATCAGCTGCACTGTCACACACAGGCAGGGGAGGTGCAATAAGGCAGTAGCAGTGAAAAAAGTGCCCCTGGACCAAGAGGGAAAAGTTTCCCACTTTAAAAGGAAAGCTTTTTTCCAGGGATTTGTGTTTCTCTGTGACAAAAGAGAGAGGAACCAGCCTGCATCCTGAAACAGATGGAGGGGACATGCAGGATGCTGCTCGAGTTCCCAAAGTGACATTTTGTCACTTGGGAAACGGCACAAGGTTGGGAAGCTTTTCTTTTGTACCCAGTGGCTCTGATCCTGTTGGTGCAGCAAAGGAGCAGTAGGACCATGAGTGACAATAACCCACACTCTGAAATTCAGGCTTAGAACAGGAAATGTTCCCCATTCCTCTCTCCTGGCATAGACCCACAAGTCCTGCCAGTTCCCAATACCTGCAGGACTTCATGCTCACACATTTCTTGACAGGATGTAGATATGGACATTTTCTTTCTACAGTTATGGTAGAAGAAGTAAATGCATGCAGAGAAGTTACTTCAGGAATAAAGGCAGATTTCAGATTTGAGAGGCTTCCAAAAATAGGCCCAGGGAGGATTTGAAAGGAAAATGCAGTTGGAACAATGGACACATTTCCCTTGTGATGATCCCCTAAACTTCTGCAGGTGGGGGAGATTTTGGCAGCACAGATCTGGGAGACAAACACAGAAGCCACCTGGATATTTTGAGGCAAACCTCCCTACTACTGGCTCACAAACTGAAGGTCAGTATGAAACCTGTGTAACGAGAAAAGGGAATTCCAGTTCCACTGTCCCAGGGGAAAAAGTGCTCCCTATTCCCAGACTCAGGGGTGCTTAGGCCATAATCAGTTGGCACCAGCTGATCTGAGGCAGGCTTATAAACCCCGTGGACTATAAAAGAGAGGTGCCAGACCTCATCTGCTGCTTGGAGACTTTAGTATGGTGGGTGAGAAGATGTTGCTATGCTGCAGCCAAAGCAGCATTTGTGCTGCTTTCACTGGGCAGCAGGATGTGGCAGGAGCTGGCTGTGCTGCTCCTGTCCTGCCCTTTGCTCCCCAGCTCTCAGGTGTTGTGTCACCTGGTTAAAGATACCACTTACAAGGTGTCATTTCCTAACACAGCTCCAGCAGGAACAGCAGAAGAATCAGCTTATGATGCTGAGGAAGAAAGCAAAGCAAGAGGTTGAAGAAAGCCACAGGTTTTTGAGGGGCCTGCTGCAGCTCAGTTCAGAGGTAAGTTATGATTTCAGATCTTGAGTTTACACCTCTAAGCCCCAACTCTCATGAGAGTAATTCTAAATACACAGCAATTTGTGAGCTGCTGTACCACCTCATTCTCATATGCCCACAGAGTTTTCTCCCAGCCCATTAAATAATCAACTCTTTAGGAATTGTTGGCATAGCAAAAGCATTTTCTACAACCAGGGGCTTTCCAAAGAAAATGAGGAAAAAAGGTTTAAATGTTTTGCTTTTCAAATAGATCACTGAGGTGTATGACAATTTCTGTGTGTGCAGGACGGCAGGAATTCCAGAGGCAGTGATCCTCCTGTGACAAGACCATACCATGCAGAGCAGGCACAGAGAGGACACAGGCTGGAAGGTGACCTTGCTGCTGGCAGGTACAGGAAGCAGGATACAATGAGGCACTCCAAGGATTTGGCCTGTGGTTTGACTATATTCATATTTTGGGGTACTAAAGTAATTGCTGTATAATTTTTTTTAACTCAGATTTATGCCCAAGCTACAGTATTAACACCTTTCCAATGCTATGGGAGATCTTGCACTTTTAAAAAGGTAGAAACCTTTCTGAAACTTGTGTGAAAAGTATCATTTTCTTCAATTTGCTTTACTGTCATACCCTCATGTAAATTAGAATATTGTACGTGCACTTTTTAATGTTCATTTAAAGGACATAAAGACTTGAGAATTGCTTCCAGGGTCTTATGGATGCAATTACCAGAAAGGCATCTTTGCACAGGTAAAACTTTCAGTATCACACAAAAATGAGTAGCATTCTGGTTTGAAAAGATTCAGTCTCCATGGGGGACTTGGCTGTGAAGGCAAGGAATTGAATTTATATCTCTGACTTCAATAAGAAAATATTTCCTTTTTCTTACCTTCAGTAATCAAGATATGGGTTCAATGAGACACTCTGCATTGAAGACAGAAAGAGATCCCACTCCAGTGGATTCCAAAATATTGGGAGAAAGAAAACCTCTAGGAGCAGGAGGTTCATATTGCTCAGTGCTTCAAGGAGGTGAATGTGAAGTTAAAGGATTTAGTGGTATTGGGAAAATGCCTCATTCAACCTGGCCTGGAACACAATTTTCTAACTAACTTTGAAAATTTTGACCTAAATATTTATGTTCATTGTGTATATTTAATACCATGGCCATCTTTCTTTGTACTCCTGGCCCTTCTAAGACAATCATGTTGGGAGCTGAGACTTATTTACACTGTTGATGGGCCCCTTTTTTAATTTTTACCTGTTTACCATGATTTCACTTGTAAGGGAGCTTGGTGTTCATACCTTGCTCCTGGAAGTGGACACCTGAGGGATGACTCCTCTAGCTCCTGCTGAGGGCAATGCATGCACTCAGCTGACAAGTATTTGCCAAAAGCACCTTGAGTTCAGGAATGGATGTTAACTTGCACTGGAGGAGTCATTTTTTGGGTCTCTTTTTCGTTTCAGATATTTTTGGTGACATTAACTCTTTGTCTTGGGATCTCTGCCAGCAGATCACAGGCAGTCACTGCACAGCCATCACGCCTTGAATCTGTTGTCACCTTGGGTGAAGCCATCCCACAGAAATACCTGGGACAACTCCAGAGACAGGAGTGACCAGGCCAGCTCCAACATCCAGGTAATGCCAGCTCTCAAAACAGTCTGAGGAGTGTGTCTTTCTCTGGGTTGGTTGGATTTTTGATTTTAGTCCCTCTATCAAACTCTTCACCTGATAACGCCTATACTCTGCTCTGTCCCCAGTGGAGCGCAGCCACTCCACACTTCAGAGGCTCCAGCACCTTCTGTGGTTCCAGCCTGGCCGTGATGGAGCAGTGCCTGAGGGGAGAGGAGCTGCGGGCTTGGCACCAGGCTGTGCTCCTGCAGCTCCGGAGAAAGGCTCTGCAGGACAGAGCCAGGGCCGAGCTGGCCTGGCTGGGCCACCGGAGACGGTGAGGGGCACGGGCAGCATCACCGGTTGAGGCCTACTTGGCCAGGCCTGCTTTTCCTCCTTTCAGGGGAATACAATAAATGTAAAATCTTAGAAAGTACATAGCAAGAAAAGCATGAGGAGAGGAAAGGAGCCTGCATGGATTTAGCATTTCCAGAGCAGAGTTGAACTTCTATTGCAGCCTCTTCTGTGGTGGTGTGAGGCACCAGCTGGACTGAGGAGCCCTCAGGGATGGACAGTGAGGGGTGTCCAGCACTGACCAGGATGAGGAGCCCTCAGGGATGGACAGTGAGGGGTGTCCAGCACTGACCAGGATGAGGAGCCCTCAGGGATGGACAGTGAGGGGTGTCCAGCACTGACCAGGATGAGGAGCCCTCAGGGATGGACAGTAAGAGGTGTCCAGCACTGACCAGGCCAAAGAACCTTCAGGGATGGACAGTGAGGGGTGTCCAGCACTGACCAGGATGAGGAGCCCTCAGGGATGGACAGTAAGAGGTGTCCAGCACTGACCAGGCCAAAGAACCTTCAGGGATGGACAGTGAGGGGTGTCCAGCACTGACCAGGATGAGGAGCCCTCAGGGATGGACAGTGAGGGGTGTCCCTCAGCACTGACTGAGCTGAGACACTGTGAGGAACCCCCCAGTGCTCAGGAGACTCCAGATACTTCAGGAGAGGTCCAAGCATCACAGCCCCAGGGTGGTGAGATGTCTTCTAAGTGCATCAGAACTTTCTGCAGAGCCTTTCATACCTACAGCTGCTTTGCCCATCCATAAATTCAAGGCATTTAATGATCTGACCTTAATTCTCATCCTTGTGATCTTCAGTGTTCTGGAGAACCTGCAGGATAATACTGGAGCCTCTGCCATGGCAGCAAAGCAGCACAAAATCCTGATGGAGCTGAAATGGGAGCAGGTAATGCTGCAGGAGCTGGGATTCATCTCATATCCACAGGGAGGATGCAGCACAGGGAGGTCTCTGGAGTTGCTGGATCAAGTGGGTTTTGTGTTAAAAAAATCACTTTGTATCCATTATTCTGCGTGTTTCCTCCATACCCACAGTGAGGTGGGTTTTGTGCCAAAGTCAGCATTCTGTAAATCTTGGATAAAAGAAAACATCTTTTTTTCTCTACTTCTACCTCACTGTTATTGTGGTTTTTCCTATTTATGCCATAACAAACAGGTCATATAAAGTAGGTTTTCACTGATTTATGCTTGTGATGTTGAAATATATTAAATTAATCTGACAGCTAATTTTATAGTCTCAGTTATTCCACTATGCAGGATTCATAATTACACTTGGTAGTCAGAAAATTCGCCCTGCTCCTTATATAGTGCAAGCCTCTCGTTTAAGTAAAGGAATTCCTAGTGCAACCACAAGCATCCTTTAGTTTTGAATGATCTGAAGACAAATAATTTTTAAAGGTCTCATCATTCTTGACACCCCATCAACCTGTCATCAATTTTCACAGGTGAAACCCTTGCTGGAAAAAAAACAAAAAAAACTGCAATTTTTTTTATAAAGAAGGAAAAACCCTACTTACTGAATTTCCAGGGTATTTTGGGATTAAATGTAACCTATGTTAAGAAACATTATACATATTTTTAAGTATAGCTCTGTTACCTTTACTTTGTTATGCTCCTTTCTTTCTCTGCTTTGTGTAGGCAGAAATCCAGCACCTTCAAAACATCCACAGGGCAGCCCATCAAGAAAGGAAGCTTTTATTAAAGCAGCAGAGAGAAATCTTAATGATGCAGCATTCAACAGCACAGGTCCAGCAAAAGCTGCACAGTTTGGCTGGGAAGCAGGAGGTTATGAAGTCAGGGAGTAAAGACAGTTGTGTCCGGCTAAAACATAAAAAGAGCAACAAGTATGAGGGGTAAGCAAAACCTTTCTCAGCGATTGCTGAAGGTAAAATCAAATTCAGTGGAGAAGATGGAGACAGGTAGTTCCTAGATAACTGTGTGAGTTTTAGATACTCCAGAGAGGAAGTTTGATGATAAATCTTTAAAACTTCTGTGTTCAAGCAGTTGATAAATCAAGGTCACTGCTTATCACTCTGTCCCAAATGGTGAGTTCCTCAGGGCACCTTTGATGATGCCACACAACTGCTAATGATAGTTCATGTTTTCATGGTGGCTTTTAACTACAAACCCAAACCACTTTGCAACTATATATTAATTAGTCTTCACAATACCCATATGGAATGAGTAGAAAGGTATTGATTTAATTGGTGAAATTCACTTCTTTGTCACCCTCTGGCTCTGAGCCTCTGAATCACTCAGTCCCTCAGAGCTAGTCTGTGCTTCACTGAAGGTTTAACCACAGAAGGGTTTTGTAATACATGGGGATAAATTTTAGGCTTAAACTGAAGCACAGAGGTATAATGTAAAATCCTACAGTGAGATATAATTCAGGAGCTTAGTCAGGCTGAGAAATCCCCATCCTGCTGTTCCCCAGGAGCTGCATCTCCTGCATCCCACTGCTTCCCACTGGGCTGGTGGAGCTGAGCAGTGTTGAATGAGAGCCCCACAGCATCTACGCTGCTCAGAACAAAAATCTAGTTTGCTTCAGGAAGAGAAAAAGCAGTTAAAGACATATATTTATCTATATGAATTAGAACCCCCTTTCACTCAGTGTTACCCAGAGCTTTAGCAGGGTGGTGAGTCAGGTTTGTGCATTTACTTAAGTCCCCACAGGGGAAGGCTTTCAAATAAATCCCTGCATGGAACTGATCTATAATTCATGGTGTTATTGATTACAAGTCAGAGAAATCTTTAAAAGGTTTCTTGGCTGTGCTTTCACTTCTTATTACTGACAAGGCTGCTCGTAGGAGAACAGTGAATTTTGGTGTCAGTCTGGAGAAGCCAGGGGCTGGTGGAACTCAAATGCACCCAAAGTCTGGCTGATTGTCCATACATCTCTGTCCTATGCAGGAGTGCAGAGTGGTAATTATGCTATTTATCCACGTGCATGGGTATGTTCATATTTTATACTGATCAGGAACAAAGCATTCCATCTCTAACCCTTTACAGCTTTTCTGCTGAGAACAAGGAATCACTGGTACAACACCAGAAACAGGTGGAGGAGTTCCCAGGTTTGGAGCAGTCCCTTAATGCTCAGGATAATGTTTTCTTATCTCTGGAGCCTACAAATTCAGCTGGAATGGAACCTATAGCCTCCCTCAGTACAAGAAAAAGCCAAAAGTGTCTGTTTCTGGTAAGGACCACCTCTGGAATTCCATCAATGCCTAAAGAAATGGTGTCCCAGATTATATTTGACTTAAAATAGGACCAGCAAAAGACTCATTTGGCACTTAGGAACATGAAGTCAAAATAACTGTGTTGGTTGTGTGCATTTTTTTCTTTAAGACATTAACTCTGTCTCCTAAATATTTACATTCTAGGAATCTGTGCTGGAGGAAAAGGATCCTCTTTCAAACCCTGATCCTAAAGATAATAAAGATATTAATCCATGCAGCAGAAAGGACCCAGTGAAAGGCTTAGGGATGCTTCCTACTTGGTGTAACTTATGCCTGGTTCAGGCAGAAGATACTCTTCAAGGAACAGGTCAATCATATTTAATGCTATTATGTCCAATCTGTTTCAACTACTTCAATCAAATTTTAATCCAGGCAGAAAGAGGGACGATCTTCTCATTTATTACCAAAGTGTCTTGCTCACTATAGCCAATGTATAAATCAATGAAGATGGTGGGGATCTCTCAGAGGTTTATTAAGAGATATGATTATACTGCTTCCCCAGAACAAAATCATAACTTACTCTGATTGTGTCATTAACAGTTTGCTCTCTTTTGATATAGTTTTTCAAGAATTTAAGGCTGTTCTTTTTAAAAGAACATAGATCAGTTGAAGATAAACTTGAACAGGACATGTTGGAGTTATTTTTGTTTCCAGATTTTATCCTCAGTTCGTATTTCTTACTCTCAGTAGGACAGGTAAAAAATAAAACTGTCTGTTTATATATGAGTCAGTTATATCATTTACATAGTTCTAGGTATGCATAATCTCTCTATATAAATATTTGCATATTGTGGCAATATTTCCTATTTCTGTCATTTTTCTAATGAACCATCTTTCTGCATTTCATAGAATCCTAAAATATCCTGATTTGGAAGGGACCCACAAAGATCATAAAGTCCAAATCCTAATTTACCCCAAGATATCACAGTGAGGAGCACAATAGATTTGTGTATCCTAAGTGATCTATCAGCAAGCTTTTCTATAATTTTTTAAAATTATTTTTAGAAAAAAATATTTTAAATGTTCCAGTTAAAGAAATGGAAGAGCCTGTCTCTGCTGAGATCCATCAGGTGGATGCCAGTCAATGCTTGAAGCATTTGGACCATATTTCACATGAAGACACTGATGAACTAAATTTAAAAGCATTTTCTAAAGGATTAACTTCCACCAAATCATCATCCAAGACAAACAACTTCTTTTTGAAATGTGAAGGTGCCAAATCAGACTCTTCTCACTCAGAATTTCAGAAAGTGTCTGCAGTTTGGATCAACATCTCAAAAAGTTCCATTTCAGACTTGGAGCTGAAGCCTGGAGAGGACACAGATGTCAGTGCCTCAGAAGAGTTTGTCTGTGACAGTGGTGATGTCTTTGCTAATCTCTCAAAAAAGATGCCAATAGCAATAGGCAATGGAAAGGAAACATCACCTAGTGACAAACACAAGGAACATGAGCTGACTGAAGATGACAGAGCTGAGGCTTCATCTATCTCCCAGAAACACCCTGGAGATGTGTTTCATGGTGGCTGCACTGATCACTTGCTTTCCTTCATTCCAGCAGGTGAAGCAAATGCCTCCAGAACAGAGTCAGCACATTCCACCCAGTCTGAAAACCCTTCTGAGGGAGTGGATGTGGATGTGAAGCACCTGAGTGCCTCACAAAGCTGCAGCAGAAACAAACCCTGTTCTCAGGTGGTCCCAACCCTGGGGAATGATGCAGCTGACAGCCCTTCACACACTGATGCAAGCTCCAGTAGTGATAAGGGTCTCCCTCCAACCGGTGAGGATGCCTTGTCGGAAATGCCGTGTCCTGTGGATGAAGTATTGTCCTCTGGAAGTGCTGACTTGCCATCTGCAAACAAAAAGGATTTGTCATTTCCAACTGAAGATCTTTCTCCTCCCCCTTTAGGCGCAGATGTAATGAAAAATGGTGAGCCTGCCTTCAGCATGGATGATTTCCTATCTCCACCGGAACAAATGACAGGCTCAGAGTCTACTCAGGGCATGGATGAAGATATATCACTGGAAATGGATGCATTACCCTCATTACCTGATAACACCCTGCCTGAAGAATCTCCCCTGCTCAGTACAGAGACAAGTGGTGCTTTTTCAACTCAGGATGGTCATCTCTCAGAACAATCTACATTTACAGCTTGTTCCAGCTGTTTATCAGAAAACCAGCATGGAGAACAGAAGATGTCCTTGCAGGGTTTGGAGTTTCTGCCTGTGTCAAATACAGATTCTTCTGGTGGAAGTAAGAGTCTTGAATTCCCAATGAAACAATGCAAAATGTATGAAAAGCTGCCCAACCCTGAGGAGGACAGTGATGACCCATTCTCCTCATTTGAAATTGGGGACAGAGTGTTGGTGAAGCAGAGCCAGCCTGGAACTCTGATGTTCAAAGGCCAGACTCATTTGGGTAGTGGCCTTTGGGCTGGTGTTGCACTGGACAAAGCTGAAGGTGACAATGCTGGAACTTATAAAGGGGTGAAGTATTTTGAGTATGGTCAGCACTGTGTGGTCTTTGTCAGACCTGATGAGATTTCACACCTGCTGGGGCTTAACAAAAATGGCTCCAGTTACATGGGGAATGAAGACTTCTTCCATGATGATGAGGATTCCCTCAAAGGAAACTGCAAATATTCTGAAGATGATGAGCAGACAGTGGGGTTTGCAGAGGAGAAAGCAGAAAATACAAACAGTGCACGAAGTTCAGAAGTGAAAGAAAACCAGTCTGGGTTACACAGTGCCTTGCTGTCTGGAAAAGGGCAAAAGTTTCCCCATTCCAACCAGTGTAACTGTAATGAATTCCTCTGCCAGAAGAACTTAATGTGTTTAGGATCAGATAAAGAAAAAACAGAACAAACAATATTTGCAGATGCTCTTCCAAAGAAAAGCAAGACAGACGAGGTAAACACAAGCAAAAATATTTTTTGCTTGGTAGAGGATCAGAAAAGAATTAAACTTGCTGATGATATTGCAAGTGAACTCAGTAAAAAACTTCTCTTTGACATTTTAATTGCGTTTTCTGAAACAGCTCAACACAAATATAAAAGTGCCTTTGAAAAAGACATGATGAATTATGGCAAAGGCCTAAGGCAAGAAGACAATCAGAAACCATTTCTCCTCAAAGAAAATTCAGTTGCTGCCTTATCTGAGCCATCAGCAAAGGTTTCTGATGTTTTACTGGGTGATTTTGATACGCTTTGCATTCATGGTTGTCACACAGTAACAGACAGACTTGTAACTAAATTTATAGATGATGCAGTTAAAGAATATAAGAAGATTAAAAGAAAACACAGATCAAAAGCAGACAAGGTACTTCATTTATCTCCAGAGACTTCTCCAACCACTTTGCCTGTAAGTACAGCGAGAAAATTTTTATTTCAAGTGCTGGCCCTGAAGCTGGGTCTATAAAGGCAAGAATTTGTGTGGCCCAGTTTTTCATCATCCATAAAAATTATATCAGTGTTAGGAACCACTTCATGTGACCCATTCCTTATTTAAGGAATTATCCTGTATCCATTAGATAACATGAGTATGGTCCAAAGAAAATGTCATTTCTTAATTGGAATTTATCAGTTATCAAAACTGATAAATCTGTAAAAATGTCAATTTTTATTAACTTCAGAGCAAACCTGGACACTTGTCAGCTCATTTGTATGACTCCTTTCCAGCTCCTGGCTGTGAGAAAATTGCTTTGAGGGTGGTTGTGGGGAGAACAGTTCCACATTTAGAATAAAAATGTTGCTAGATGTCAAAAATTTTTGTGGAACTCCAGAACTGTGATTCAAATTCTGAATTCTGCCAAATACAGTTAAAATAGGCTTGGTTTTTTTAATAATATACCAGTGAGCCTTTCTTTGAGCCCGTGAATAACATGGTTTTAAGTGTAACCTTCATCAGTTTCTAAGAATCTCAGTGCTTCTGAAGATATGGAATATTTAATCTGTCTTTCCTTTTTCTCTCTTAAAGCATCTTTTAAAAATCCTTGATGCTGGTGTCTTTGGAAGCTCTGAAGATTTTGATCAGCCTAATTCTGACCAAAACATGCTGGTGAGACAGACACAAAAGCAATACTTGTACAAATTAGACCAGTGGCACTCAGCTCCCTGGAAGAAAACTGTGGAAGTTCCTCTTATGATACCACATAACAGTTCTTATGTTAAAAATTTGTCTGCATATGCTGTGGAAGAGTTATGGACCCCAGAGAACATAAATTCAGACTTCAGGAGCATCAACGTGCCAAAATGCTTGGAATATAATGATCTCCCTGGGAATGATTTGGAAGCAGAAAGCAAGTGGATGTATAATCAGGTATTTCAAAAGCACTAACTGTTAATTAACTTTTGTAGTGTTCTAGAGGCTGAATCATATTAGCCAATATTTAATATTATTCCAGTTGCTAACACTAAATATAACTAAAGGGATGGAAAGGTACTATCAGGAGTATTTTGCAATTTGCTGTGGAATAATTCCAGTAGAATAAATGTCCTTGCAGAGAATCCAGAGTTTTTCCAGAGTTCCACCATAAGACCTTGGACATATGACCCAGTGTCTGGATTGGGTCTGTTCAGGAAAAGTTGAGTTTCATGGAAAGCTGGGGACTGGAATCCAATCTTCCTGACTTCAATGTCCTGCTGAGTTTGTTACAGGTTATATTTGATTTGAGCCATGAGTTGCTGTATGCAGAATATCCAGCCACGGCCAAGCCAAATATGTTCCCATGGATGAAAAAAAATGTAGGATCTCACTGTTCCAGGCATCTCTGCAGAAAGATGGATGTCAGTGATGTCAAGGTAGGTTCTGGCAGTGTAAAGTACAGGAACAAGAGTGAAAAGAACAGAGATTGCAATGGCAAAAAGAAATAAGGAATTTGTGAGAATTATGGCAGCATAACTGAGGTGATGGGAGAAGAAACAGCATTACTCAAATGTCTGAATAAATACAGACTGAGCTGTTTAGTCAAAATATTCCATAGGTATGAAGTTAATAATGGGAATGGGCCTTTAAACTCTCATAATTAAGACTATTTTGTGTGTAACCTCTGAAGTAATATTATGATTAAAATGTGTTGGTTGGCCAGAATTGATCAGCTACCTCTACATCAGCCCCCTAAACTTTGGGGTGTTTCTGGACTTAAAGCTGGATCTTCTCACTGGCACCTGTCAGTCACCTGGAACATTCACAGCACCAGGATTCTTATGAGGAGAGTTCTTTTCAGCCTTCTTTATTTTGTAGACGTTTGTTCAGGGTGAAATTATTAAAATAATGAACCTGGAAAAGAATGACTTAGAAATGAAAAGAAAAGTCCTAAATATGACCAAGTATGGAAACTGTAAGAGAGACAGACTGGACCTTATTCTGGTAAGCAGAATTTCCAATGGGGATTTATTTATTTCCTCAAGATTTAAACTAGAGATTCTCATGCTTTTCTGAGAATCACATTTACTTAAATTAACTTCAGAGCTTCAAATTACTGCCTTTTTGAAATGGAATTAACAATCCAGTATTTCCAGTTCTTAGGAGTGGCTTAAATGAAACAAATTAAACGAAACAAATTAATGATGCAGACGTAAAGTTATTGGATTAGGTGCAGTGTCTCAGTACTTTTGTGAATCTCTTATTTTTGAAGTAAAACTTCGTTTTTATGTTATATTTTAGATCCAGGAGCTCCGCAAAGAAGAATCTCAGTGGACTTCCTATGGTGATGATGAATTAACAGTGAAGATGAGGATGACTGAAGACATATTTGATAGCTTGATCCTTGATACAATCAGAGTTCTTAATAAGATTTATCTGAAAAAAGCCTGCTTTTAAATGTGACAGTGCTCCATCTTTTTTGTTTTAGTACAGTGTGGAACTGGTTAAAAGGAGTCTGGAGATGGCTTCAGAGACGTGGCACAGGGAATGGCAGGACCTGGAGCCAGGCATTCAGGTTAAATGTCTATAATTTTAATGCAAATGTGGCTGATGTGATGCACTTTAAATTGGAGGCTTTTCTATCAGCACCTTCAATTTGTAACAATTAGATATGTGCCTGTACTTGGGTTATTTATCATGCAATTCACAGGAGCCCGTTGAATTTTTACAACATCCAAATGTGGGGTGCTGAGAATGTACTTAATAGACAAAAGCAAGGAAATCAATACTCCTTGTGTATTGGCAAAACTGGAAAAATCATGATTTTGACAAGGAAATAGAAGCACTTCCTCAGCATGGTAATTGTTCACTATGCTATTTGCTGTGATCCCGCCTATTTTGTATTGAGAAAATAAAATTTTTGTTAGTTCTTCTTAAAATAAATATTGTGCAAATATTTCTTACTGGAATTCAGAAACTATTCATTATTGAGTAACTGATTGTAAAGAGATCAGATTTTTTCCAATCCTGTTCATTCAGAATGTCTTTCAAATAAAATTAAAACCAGGATCAATAAAGATAAATTGTATATAAACTTAACATTTAAAAATACAGTACTTAAAATCTGGTTTGGAGGAACAGAAGGACATTTTGTGCTCGTATTTTTAAATACTGTTGGCTTAATTGTTTCTGTACTTGCTTTCTGAATAAAATGTGATACACATGGCTTATTTTGTCTATCTATTTTCACTGAAATAGGTTAGAATTACAGATGATCTTGTACCAACTGCTCTTCTCAGCAGTGAATGGTTGCACTTTTGTTTTGCTTTGCTGGGCACATTAAACCCTCCCCTGCTTGTTGCCATATGAACAGAAATAAAAAGGCAACTTCTGCCCCCAGCACCTCAACTGGTAATCTTATCCTATAAACCATTTTCATGTCTCTAGTGGTACATTTCCTTGTCTCTGACTTTATCCTCATTGATCAGTTAATCCACATAAGTTACTTGTTTCCTTGTTGTCAGTTTATAGCAGAATCTAACTCAATGGGTTTTTTCCTCTCCTGTACCAAGAATGTTGGATACACTGACAAATCTATAAATTGCAGCACTCTGGTTTTTCAGTTTATTTTCACTCTGGTTTTGCAGCAGCAGGATCCTTGTCTTTGGGATGAAATATATTAAAAATATCACTTAGATATGAAGAAATAGCTATAGGACTTGTTTGATTTTAGCCTTATGTTATACCTGAGGCAGAGACCCATCAGATTTGCAATAAGGGTTGTGAGTGAAGCCTGAACCCTCACACGGTGCTCTGCAGGGAAGGACACAGCTATAAAGTACCTCCTGCTGATGAGAATAAAAGGTGTGTACACAGAACATGTCAGACATGTTTAATATCCCCCACCATTCTGTGCTCAAAGCCTGAGATTCTGGCACCCAGATATATTGACCTGTTCACTCAGTGGCAAGGCTTCAATATCAAGATTACTCTCCTTCAAGGTCTAATATTTTGTTTGCCTTGGGTTTGATCAATATTAACCTCCTGGGTCAATAAATCTTGATACTAGCCTCAAGAGGAGTCATTATCTTTCATAGAAAATGATTATTTCTCAGTTAAACCCCACATCTAATTCTCCTGTAATCCATCTCTTTCATCTTCATACATTTAACAATTCTTCTGAATAAAATGTGCTCTAAAATATCAGGCACTGCAGGTTTCTAAAATCCTAATTAGCAGCTGCTACAGGTTTTTCAATTCTTGGAAGCTGTTGAGCTCTGCTATTGTAACCATCTATTTTGCTGTTTACTCAGGAAAAATAGAGACAGAAAACCCCAAAGCTGGGATGTGATATAAGAAACCATTTAGGTTGTAGCTGTGGATATGAATCAAAAGATGTGTGTCTGAACGTCTTTAGATTTAATGGTCAAATAAAAGAAAGGGTCAGGAAAAAGCAAAAGTGGCAGAATTTTATTCTTGTACTGTTTGCTGGCCACAAACAATGATAAATTAAGTTCTAAGCCTGAACTACCCTGATGGGCCTGAAGTAAGAATCTAAACCGCTTTGTTCCCTATTTGTTCTTCAAGGATTAAAAGTATCTGTGACTAACAGAAGCAAGAATTATCTTTTCAGAGACCTGAGTCTTTCATTATCTGAGTTTTAAACTCCTCTGAAACCCTTCTCTGGGGACGTTGTTGGGTTTCTGCTCCTCATTAATGTAATGAAAATTCTTGAGCCCGTATTTAGAAATGAAAATACTTCCATACTGGGCTAGAGCTATAAAAGGTGCTAAAATCCATTACTAGTGCACATCCTGAATTTATGGAAAGGACAGCCTTTCTTCAGAGGTTTGGTTTGAGGAGAGATGGCTCTTCCCTGCCAAGAGGTGCTTTGGGATGAAAGAGCTCTCGACCCAAAGCCTGCCCTGCTTTCATCTCTGCTCAGCGAGATTTGTAGAGTTAAAACTTCTCTTTTCATACCAATTGTCACATAAATTTGGCCACCGAGTGATCTCACAGAATGGGTAAGACTGGCAGGGACCACAGCGCATCGGGGAACGCAACCTCCTGGTCCAGCAGGGTTATCCCAGGGCACAGGGCACAGGTTCGTGTCCCGACGGCTCTGGAGTATTTCCAGCGAGGGAGACTCCACAGCTTCTCTGGGTAACCTGTTCCTGCGCCTGGCCACTTGAGGGACGAGCATTTTACAACACTTGGAGCTTGTTGGTTGTTCTTTGATTCAAGGATTGAATCAAACATTAAAGAACGTTCCTTCTAAATAAAAAATTTCTATATTCCTTATTTTGCAACGCTCAGGGGACACGGAGAGTCCTTGCTCCCCTCAAGGACACCAGACGGTCCCCGCTTCCCTGAGGGACACGGACAGTCCTGTCAGGGACACGGACAATCCCCGCTCTCCTCAGGGGACACGGGACGGTTCCGATCCCGTCAGAGGACACGGGACGGGTTCCCCTCAGGAACACGAACAATCCCGGCTCCTCCCAGAAACACGGGGCAGACGCCGTTCCCCTCCAGGACGCGGGACAGAGCCGGCTCCGCTCGGGGTACGGCCGCTGCCCTCAGGCCGTGCCGCCATGGCGGGCGCGTTGCTATGGCGCGGCGCCGCCCCGCCCCTCTCCGCGCGTCCCAACATGGCGGCGGCGGGCGGGGGCCGGCGGGCGCTGCTGCCGTTCCCGGTGCTGCTCCCGGTGCTGCTCCCGGTGCTGTTCCCGGTGCTCCTCCTGGTGCTGCTGGCGGCCACTGCCACGGCGCGGCTGTACCGGCCCGGCCACGACCCGCTGACCGTGCTTACGGCCGGCTCCGTGCGGCCGGCGCTGCTCAACTCCTCGGCTGCCTGGGTGGTGCAGTTCTACAGCTCGTCCTGCGGCCACTGCATCGCCTTCGCGCCCACCTGGCGAGCGCTGGCGGGGGACGTCAAAGGTGAGGCTCGGACCGCGTCACCGTACACGGCCCCGCCGGCCCGGTCGCTCTCCCGCGGCCCTTCGCGGCCTCCCGCCGTGCCCGGAGCCGGTGCAGGGCCGCGGCGGTGCCTCGCGGTGCCCCGAGGGGCGCTGGGCTGGGGGACCGCGGGGCCTCGGTCACTGGGTCACCTGTGGGCCATGCCACGTGTGGCCGGGCGTTGTGTGAACCGCGGTGCCTTGGCGTGAGCATCGCCCTCATCCCCTGCTCTGATGGTGCGGGGTGTGTGAGCATCACCCTCATCCCCTGCTCTGATGGTGCCTGGTGTGTGAGCATCACCCTCATCCTCTGCTCTGATGGTGCCTGGTGTGTGAGCATCACCCAAATCCCCTGCTCTGATGGTGCAGGGTGTGTGAGCATCACCCTCATCCCCTGCTCTGATGGTGCGGGGTGTGTGAGCATCACCCTCATCCCCTGCTGTGGTGGTGCCTGGTGTGTGAGCATCACCCTCATCCTCTGCTCTGATGGTGCAGGGTGTGTGAGCATCACCCTCATCCCCTGCTCTGATGGTGCGGGGTGTGTGAGCATCACCCTCATCCTCTGCTCTGATGGTGCCTGGTGTGTGAGCATCACCCTCATCCTCTGCTCTGATGGTGCGGGGTGTGCGAGCATCACCCTCATCCTCTGCTCTGATGGTGCCTGGTGTGTGAGCATCATCCTCATCCTCTGCTCTGATGGTGCCTGGTGTGTGAGCATCACCCTCATCCCCTGCTCTGATGGTGCAGGGTGTGTGAGCATCACCCTCATCCCCTGCTGTGGTGGTGCCACACAGCCAAAATAGCACAGGGGACAGAGCAAAGGGTGGATGCTGGAAGCACACCTCCAAATTAAAGGTTTTGAAGGAATCCAGGGGTAAAACATCGCCTTGCACACACACAGCAGTCCAGCTGTGGGTTTGCATGTAAGTGTCCTGTTGTACCCGAGGTTTGTTCAGACTGAACTCTTGAAGGCACGATGTTTATCTTGTAAATGTTTTATAAAGAGAGCAGCTTGTTTCAGAGGATAAACAAAAAATACTGCACACACTTGATTTGTATCTTGCAAATCCAGTGTACTGTGGATGGGCTCAAAGAGGGAAAAGGACCACTAGAAAATAATACAAAAATCAAGCAGAGTGAGAACCAGGTTTTCAGGTTTATCAATTAGTGACTTTAAAAGTAATTGTGGCCTCCACAGCTTATGCTGAGGGACCTGCCCTGATGTCTCTTAGCCTGCTCTGTTTTTTTTGGCAGGTGCTGAAGTGTTTTACTCAATTTGTAGGTGAAAGGAAACAAACAGGCCCCTGAAGTATCGATTAAAGTTCAGTACTTCTGCTGAGGAGGAAACCTGAGATCAGATTTGTAGGAATTGTTACACTTAACATGGCAGAGTAAAAGGCTTTTAAACTACTCCTAATTTTACATTTCACCCAGGAGACGTTTCTAGGATGGATACAGCATTTTTAACGCACTCATGGTTTCACTTTGAGAGGGACTGAAGAGCTCTGGCTGTTCTGTAACACCCTGAAAAGCATTGACAACTCACATGAAATGTAGGTGCAATATGTCCTGATGAACTCATCAGGGAAATTTGGATTGATAAGCAAAAACTCGAAAGCAGAGAAACACAGAGCAGTCACGGTTTTTCAGAGCACTTCAAATGCTCCTGATTTGCATGAGGGGTTTGTTTATAAACCAGTAACTATTTTCTGTTTAATTTACATAAGTTTATGTAACATTTTCTCTGCTGCTTTAATCTGCTTGTGCCCAAAATAATATTAGATCTTCTCCTTCTTTGAAGTAACAAGGAGGTCTTTGAGCACAGCAGTGGAGAGCATGAAGACCCCAAACTGGCCAGAGTTTTGGTCAAAATAAGACAGGGATTTACACAGGATTACAGATGAAGATGTCTTCAAATGCATATTTTCTTTCTCACCTGCAGACATGGTAACTGCAGATGCTGTTATGCACTTGTATCAATGCAATCAGTTGAAGGCCTCTCTCTCCTTTAATCCATTGAGTTTTTATAAAAGCTTTCATTTAGAAAGTGGATTTTGAATGTTTGTGGACATTGGCACAAACAGCAAATGCTATTGGCTTCTGGTGTTATTTGTCAACCAAATGTTTCCATTTTCAAGCTGGATGAATGGATTTTAGGAGACTGAGAACAGTCACACTTTTCATTAGCAGCTTCATCAAAGAAACTCAGTCCAAAACATTTTGCCCACTTAATCTGTCTCAACATTTCTATTTCAAAAATATTTACTCATCTGCTATGATATTAAAGGATATCCTTGAGGATGCAGATTTTACATTAGGGAACTCCTAGATCACTGGGGTTATGTTTGCTGGTGTCCAAAAAAAATCCGGTTAAATTAGTGCAACAGCTTTGTCCAAAAAAGGCTTGTACTCATAGACATAATTTTTATTTTATTTTTCATTTGTTAGGCCTTGGCAATACTACCATTGCAGACTTCACAGCAGAACATAATCCTCCTGAAAAATAGGATCAGTGTTTGCTTCTGTGTAATTTATGTTTTTATTTTGATACTCCCTCTGAGAAGTGGCTTTAAGCTCAGTCAGTACTGCTGCTTTCCTAATCATACATTTCATTTTATTACAGCAGTGGCCAAAGTGACCATTAGAGTTAATTATCCCTTTTCTGTCTGAAAGATGATTAATTCTATTCAGCAAAACGTCCATGGGCTGGAATTATGTGTAGTAACAAACCCTTGGATATCCCATCCAGGACAACCTGTGAAGTATAAACAGAATCACTTCGCTCCTCAGGATTTGAGTAACTGTGCAAATTTAGCAACAAGTTGAACAAATTGAAACAAATTTAGTTTTGTTTCAAATCCAGCAGTAATGATTTCCTGCTAGAAATTGTTCTTTGAACACATTTGGTGGGGAGCTGCAGTCACCTCCTTATTGTTCAGGAAACAGCCAAGTGTCAAAATAGGCAACTCTCAAGTAACTGTTAGAGAGGTGCCTGTGACGAGCCTTTTACCTCCCTGATTGCAACTTCCTGATGGAAAACGCCCAAATTTCTGGAAAGGAAGTGTATTCCTTGTAATTCACTTTCTCACGTGAGAGGCTTGACCCACTTGCAGGATTCATTTGTCCAACACAGCCCTGTAATTCACTGGAGCTTGTTTAGCATAAACAGAGATTGTGTTGGTTAATGCATCCCTCATCTGCCTCTTTCCCATTGTTTGTGAGTCAGTATTTCAAAACCACTAATGCTAATTTAAAATTAATCAGCATTAAAAAAAAAGCCAGCCCAGACTACAGTACCACAGTAACTCCAGAGTGTCGGCTGTGCCCTCCAGCAACTCTGGCATCCCTTGGAAAGGAAAAGCTCCGTTTCCAGCAGCAGGAATGCTAAGCAGCACATCCCAGCTGGTGCTCTTTAACCCGGGAATTTAGCAGGGGTGGGGCTGCTTTGTTTTGCGTGGTTATTTGCATTGTGTTCAGAGAGCTCCTATTCATGGCATGGAGGAGGATCCAGACAGGTGGAAAAAGGAGGAGGAGTGGTGAAAGTTGAATGAAGGAGATAACCAGAAGCCAAACTTTTCTTTTGTATTTTGCATTTTATTTGATGCAATGGGCTGTTGTGTCCTTTGTGCTGCTGTGAATGGGTGCCCATCTGCTCCAGTGTATTTGAGGGCTCTCCTGGTGCCAGCTCAGCTCTTGGCATGTTCAGCACAAGCCTCTCCATCAGCTGCCCTGGCCTCCTCCAAACACAAGTAAAGGTCAAGCTGAATTTCAGACACCAGAACCGTCCCATCAGCTCTTGAACTTGATGAAACTTTCATGCTCCTTGCTATTAAAGCAGGTTTCATTTTAGTGCTTTCTAAATTTTATTGGGATTTGTGGGGGACCTTCAAATTCTGCCCACGGCTGGTTTGATTTAACTTCTCTTTAAAAAACAGCTGTCTAAGGATTCTTTTCTAGTGGTTCTTCCTTAAAGTGATTGCTTCAGCAGAGCCTGGGTCAAAAAGATAAATTCTCAGCTAAAAGAAAAGGAAAAAGCTGTAAGTTAGTTGAAAGCTTTTATTGAAATTATATAAGCATACTTATGGAAATCCTTGAACTCTCATGGTTATTGCTATAAAGGATATTTCAATCAGTTAGTAAACACTGTGGTTAAAACTCAGGTAGTTTTTGGGGTATAACTAATGTATTTCTGAACAATACTGCCAGATAAATACAGCTTTTAGCAGACACTACATGAGCTGGGGGTTGTGTGCAATTCTGAGGCCTCTCAGAAAACTGTAAGTTGGAGAAAAAGCAGCTTGTTTAAAAAGCTCTCTCTAATACAAGATTCATTAAATGTATGAGTTTGTAATTGATAGCCATATGGATAAGTAACTGTTGGATGAATTTTATTCAATTACAGACATTCTGCATGCTCTATTTTATGAGCACAGCTCATGGCAAAAGCTGAAGAATTCAATCCAGTTCCTTGGGTTGGCCCTGATTTCATTTTGCTGAATTCACCCCTGCAACTGCTGCATTGTGTCCCTGGATTCCTCTTGTTTAGGTGCATGGAAAACCCTGATGCAGCCAAGAAAATCAGAAAGGTTTTAGTTATTTTAAAAATCAGTAGATTGTATTACACTGGGGGATGGAAATGAATGGCAAATGAGAATCGACCTAGGGCTGGATTTTTAAGCCGTGGAATCTCTGAGTCCTGTTGCTGGTTTCCATGGGAAGCAAGGTGATTCATCAGCTGGGATCTATGGACACTCCTGCTGAAAATTGAAAGATATCTTTGTTTTCAGACTGGGAATCTGCAATTCGAGTTGGAGTGCTGGACTGTGGGGAAGAAGCAAACTATGAGACGTGCAAAGAATACGGGATTCACTACTACCCAACTTTAAGGGTAAGTGGCAGAGCATCCTGCCTTAGGTAAATGATGCATGTTTTATAGTAATTAAACTGTGTACCTCATTGTTCTGTAGCTGGAGTTTTGCTTTGCTGAGAAAACTGTAGAGTTGATAACAGATTAATTTGAAGGGGTTTTGCTGAATGCAAGAGCTGATGCAGCTGTTTTGAGCAGTAATTCAGGTCTGAATCTCAAAAATTCTTACTGAAAGAAGATATCATTCTGTAAAGTATCATTTTTTCTCATGTATATAACCCCTAGTTTCAATGGATTTGTTAGATAATAGCCATTTGTATAAATATTTTTCAAATTCAGATGTTACAAGATTTTAATAATGTTTTTAGTTTTGGTGTGTGAAAGTAAAGGGAGCCCATTGAAATTACCTATGAAAACAGCTGATTGCACGACCAATTAAAAATGTACCCATGCTGGATCCTTCACTATTTTTGTGATTAATTTCATTATATTTTTCATAATAAAATGCTTAACTGCCTTTTAAAGAGGACACCACGTTAGCCAAAAGTATCCACCATTGTTCATTTTTAAGTCTAAATGCAATTTTTACTTCTCAGTCAGTCTGTATTAATCACATTATTAATATGAACAGAATGTTGTAGATGGAGAGAGTTGAATAAGCTGTTTGTGATGACAGGAGAGGGAATAGGAAACATTTCAGTGTAGGATTTGTAATCTTTTACCCTGATAGTAAAACAAATATTTTAATTTTCTTTTACTCTTCAAAGCTTTAAGTGTAAATTGTGATATCTTCTTTATTAAACACTGAATCTTTTCCATTTGATTTTTCATCGCAGAAATCAGCCAAGCTCCTTTAGATCTCCTGTTTAACCACTGGAGGGAGTTGGGAAAATGTGAATAGTGTTCCAAGTACACACACACAGTTGGTAGCCCTGATTTGGTGATCAGTTCATTTGTGTTTGGGTTAATGTTTGCAGTACAGGATCAATACACACCATTGAGTTATGCATTAAGGTATTTTTCCTCTTGCCCTCAGGGAGGTGAGGAGCAGCTTTTTGGAGCTCATAGGCTAAGAGAGAAAACTGTCTCCTGACCAGATAAATAAAAATGTTTAGAGCTGTAAAAGTAAAAAGTCTTGAAAGCAGTTTTTGTTCCTCAGCTGGGCCTTTTTGTCTGATCCAGTGACTTTTCTTTTCCCCCTCACAGTACTTCAAAGCATTTACAAAGCAGTTCACAACTGGAGAAAATTACCAAGGTAAGAACATTTTACTGTAAGAAATTCCCAGAGCAGTTTTCCTGTCAGCCAGGGCTATGTCACACAACAAGCAAAATCCCTTTGCCTGCCAATTCTTTTGGACAGGGATGGGGTAGACACTAAATAGCTCTTTTAAGACAGAGTATTTCAAGTACTCTATGAAGTGCTAATCACAATTTTAGGCAGACAAAACAATTCTTCAAGAACTTAGAGATCATATTCCTATTTTTTTTTAATCTAGCTCTTAATTTTCACAAATGGCTTGTTAATATTTTTTTTAATCCCTTTTTTTTCCACCACACTCCTCATCAGCATGAGATCCAATTTGCTCAACCCTGACTCGGGTGCCTTTTGATCCCTCAGCCACTTTCCAGGCATCCTGAGTTGCACTGGGAGAGCCCCTATTCAGATGGTGACTCCCTGGAAATAGGCTTATCCCAGGGTTTGACAGGATCACAGCTTGAGGTGGTTTGTCTGGGACAAAAGTGATGTTGTCCCTTTCTATGAATGAACATTTAAAAGGCCAGAGGTCAGAGGAGGGACCACCTGCACCATTAACCCTTCCTGCACAAGAGAACCTTAGTTTTACCTTCAGGGCATTTGAAGTATTTTCTGGTTTTTGATGTGGTTCTTTTAAAGCAAATAAAACATTTTCACACTTGAGTTATTTCTTCCTCTTGCTCCATGGCTATGTGGCCTCTCCATTTGGTAGGAATGATACACCTTGGCAGATTTTAATTTGTGGTTCATATCCTGCTGAAGTTGCCCACAGCAACTACTGTGAAAATGTTCACAATGAGAACCAAGCATTGTTTGAAGAGAAAATCAGCAAGGCAGGCAGATGGATACATTTGAAAAAGTCTCCAGGTTTTATTAGTTTTGGGGTGGGATGACAGCTTTTAGAGACAATCTCAAAGCAGCATTAAAATGAAATCCTACAACTAAATCCTTAGTTCCTTTTTCTTCAGCCAAATTCTGAATTCAAAGCAAAAACCTGACCCAGAAAAGCATGAGAAAACTCACATGCACAGCAAACCTTCATGTGAGTCATTCTTCCCCAGTTTCCTGAAGGGTTGTGTTTTACCTGTTCCCAGCAGGAGCAGATCGAGAGCTGCAGACTCTTCGTCAGATGATGATTGACTTCCTCCAGAATCACTCCCAGGAGGTGAGACCTCCTGCTTGCCCACCACTGGATCCAGTGTTGTAAGTTCCTTGTTTTCAAATGCAGCTGCTCTCTTTACTCAGTTAATTAAATAAACTGTAGAAGATTAAAAATGAAGTGGTTTTTTTTTTTACTGCCAGTTCTGCTGTGGGACCGTAAAAGGAAATTCCATGAGTAAAGTGGATGTATTGCATTCTGTGCAATAAATAAATTGCTTTTCTTTTCTTCAAAGGTCCAGTGATCTCACATCTCTTTTTGACAAGAACAGCCAGCACTACACAGCCATTGTGTTTGAGAGCAACAGCTCCTACGTGGGCCGAGAGGTAACGTGGGACCTGGGAGGGACAGAGTGACTGGGAATGGGTGTTAGCATAAACCAGCTGGGTTTGATTTTATTTAGCCAAGCAACAGCTCTCTGATTGCGGCACTAGAGAAGGTCACACATGCTTGGGGAATCATAAAACCCAGGGATTTTTGTAGGGCTGTGGTATTCACTCACACAGGGGAACTTGCTTACAAAGTAATGTGATGTCATGTTAACTTCTTCTATTCTTATTTTAGCAGAAGGTCAATTTATCAGTTTCATTCTCAGCACAATTTTCTTTCAAGAATTGGAAAGATTGCAAAGAAAAATATTGCCAGATATCCTTATTGTTTTGTTATTACTAGAGAGCCATTTTTGTACTCATTCTTCTGGCCAACTGTTTGTAATAATCTAAATTCTCTAGTTCCCAAAATATAAATATTTAAAAATTAGGATGGTAGCATAAAATTATTTACCCAGTTCAGAAACACAGAGGAAATGGAAGTGTTTAGGTTTTGCTTCCCAATAAAATATTTGATTGGGTATCACTTCCCCACCTAATGAGCCTGCTGTTAGCTCAGACAGCTGTTACTTTTCTCTTCCTGCTAAGATCTGGAATAAGTGAAGAAAAAAAAAAGCACAATTATCCAGTCATAATCTCTGTGGAAATATATATTGTCTGCAAAATGTTTCTAATCATATTTGATGCTGAGATGGCCCAGTGTCACGAGTGGAGGAGATTGTGCTGTCAAAAGTGGGAATCACTTTGGGATCAGGCTGCTTTCAGGCGTTTGTTCTCTGGAAGCTGCTGTGGTGATGGAAGCAGGCATTACTGAAGAAATGTGAAGGTTATAAAGTTCTTCAGCTTTTTATCACACTCTGTTTTTATTATCTACAGTTAGGGTGGAAGACAGAGTCATTTGATTACCACAGAGTCTGCTTTCAGAATAAAAAATGTTTGCTAGTGTTATGTAGTATTTGAGCTTTATAGAATAGTTTAGTGAAGCAGAAAATAACATTGTTTTCATGTTTACTACACAAGACAAAATGGACAAACCTTCCCATACTGCTGAAGAAAAGTAGGCCATGTGTCATCACTGATGGAAGGAGGGAGGAAAAGACCAGGATAGACCATGAAAAAAATAAAAGGAAGATAGGAGTAATAATTTCTAGAGAAGAGTAAATCTTCTTGAAGTGAAATTGTTAGTGTGCATGGAGCAGCCATAGCTGCACTTCCTGCAAACAGCTTAATGATGCCCTTAAAGGATGATGCACTTCACCTGCTTGTGTGTCTTGTCCTGCAAGATTGGATATTCCTTGAACAGTGTATAATTCATGGCATCCTTTCATTACCCAGGTTATCTTAGACTTGATCCAGTATGAAAACATCGTGGTGAGGAGAGCATTGAATTTTGACAAACCTTTCCTGGAGAAGCTGGGGGTCACCTCAGTCCCCTCATGCTACCTGATACAGCCCAATGGCAGCCATGGATTAATTAACAAGTAAGTAATTATCTGTCAGAGGCTTATGGGGAAGTTCATTTCACTTACAAAAATGTCAGGATTTGATGTCCTGACACCTCATCAATACATTGTACTGACTGAAGTTGTGTTCCCTATATTATCAATAAAAGACCTAATAGTGCTTTTACTTACCACTGTTGCCTATTTAAAGCTTTAATTTATTACTGTGATGCTTCTGAAAGGAAAAAAACTTTGGAATAAAAGTGGAAAAAAGAATGAAGCATCAAAGTATTTCAAAAAGCCCATTTCCTGTGTAACATGAACTGACATTTGCATAAACATTATTTGTTCTTACTTTGAACAGAATTTCACACCCCTAATTCAAGCAATTTGTTATTCATAAACTGAGCATTATTTCTTTTCACTTTGTATCAAAGTGCCTTGCTGCACTAGGACTGTAAAACATAAACCAAAGTGAATATCTTATTTTATAAGTACAGTTACTGGCTTTGGACATTCATTTAGTGTGAAATTAAAAGTGATTTCTCTTTGTCCATTTGCAGTTTGAAGCCTCTGCGGTCTTTCTTTTCTTCATATTTAAAGTCACTGCCAGGTGTAAGGAAAAAAGTCCTTTTGCCACTGCAGCTGCCTGCTCCAGAAAACAAAGAGGAAAGCACAGAAATCAAGGTGTGGAAAGAGTTTGATAAGTAAGTGATGCCCTTGATTTTAATAAATTTGGTTATTAAGAAGTACCTGCAGCTTTTTCCTGCCATGAGGGAAGCTGTGCTGTAATTTATTATAAAAAATCCTAGTGCAGTTCCATGTTTTACTTCATTTTACCCTGTTCAGTTCAGTTGTGAGCAGCTTTTCAGACAATTCACAGATGAAATTACTGAGATATTTGGGTTTTAGCAGCAAATGTCTGCACTTCTCTGGAAGGAATGTTTTTACCAGAAGTGTTGTGAAGTATTTAATTGCCTTGAAAATACCAAGGACTTATTACCCACTACCTGAAAGAAGTGATCAGTGTCCCTGAAAAAATAAATGATAAAATATCAAGCTGTAACATTTCTGTAGGAAATGCTCTGTGTGTGCAATAGTGAAACAGTGCCCACTGAAAAGGGCTTGTCAAATGCAAGTATAATAGAAAATTCTAAAGTCACAGTAAAAGATGTTTATCACCCCAAATCCTCTGAGGTTTATCTTCACCCTCTTTCCCTCTTTGAGAGAAGGATGCAAAGCCTTTGCAGAGAGATAATCCCTCAGCATCTTTAGATGGAAAAGATGTGGGACTGAGTGCTTTCATATAATACTTATTTTCCTTTCATAGACACTATTAGTGTCATCTTCTTTCAGTGACTATTATCAAATACTTTATGTGGAACATTCTGTTAGCAAAACAACTTTGTTAAATTGAGCTGCTTTCCAGCAAGGCAAAATCTTGTTGACACGAATCTCCACTCCTAGTATCTTCTAAATAGGATCCTTTTGGAAAACCTCCTGCATTCATGTGGATGTCTCTTTTGTTAAGAAACTTGAAGCAGAATTTTGCTGGTTTTTATATTTTAAGTGAGTACTCTATTAATTAAGGAGATAAATTCATAATAAGTCTGTGGCTTAAATTATAGATGTAGTATATATGATTATAGATGACTCTGTCTTTTAATGTGTTCTTTCCTGCATGTTATTTAGGAGGTGAGAACAGCCAGTTTTTTCAATCATTTTTTAATTCTGCTTTTTAGCAGCAGTAGTGCTACTGAACTCTTACAGGAAGTGTTAACTCTGTGAACTTGTGTTTGTTCAGTTCCATTGCTCTGTCTCACACTGCCTGAAAAGCACTGAAAGCTGGGGCCATTTGTACTTTGTAAAGCAGGTTTAGTTATGAAGATATTTGGTTGTGAGAAGGAGCTCTGAAAACATTTTATTTGTTTGATACAGTTTACTTGTGCCTGTCAGAACTCTTGTCTGAAGAGCTGCTGTGTTTTAACTGCAAGGTGAAGGACCTGCAGTAAAACTGCTGCATTTGGGAAAGGATTTCTAATTTAGTCCTTTCCAGCACTGACATTTTCAGTCTTGTTTGCACCCCTGCCCTGTGTAGAATCCGCTGTTGTTCAGAGCATGTCCTGTTTCTGTTTGTGGTCAGCCCAGCAGAGAAGCTGTAATTTCCTCCCACCAGGGCTGTCATTTCATTACAAGGTAAAGCTGGCTGGGAGGCAAAAAGTTCAGTCAAATATAAAAGAAAAACCTTCCTGTGTGGTTGTGCCTCAGTTGTCCAAACTCTGCCTGTCCCTGCTGGGCAGGACTCTGTAATCACTGTGGGGTGGCTTTAATGACATCTCTCATCAATTTTACCTCAGTGAGTGGTGAGGAAAGGAGTGGCAGGAGGCTGCCAGAGCATCCAGGATTGATGTGTGTTCCAGGTCCAGGCTCTACATGGCTGACCTTGAGTCAGGATTGCATTTCCTGCTCCGGGTGGAGCTGGCCACGCACAAGGCACTCGAGGGAGCTGAGCTAAAAACCTTCAAGGACTTTGTCACCATCTCTGCCAAGGTAGGCACTTCTGGGCTTTCATTATTTGTGAAGATAAAGTGACTCCACCAGAAAATTTATTGTGGGACATAAGTCTCTCAAAATGTCTTGCACAGGGTTTAACTGTGTGCATCCTCAGTAGCTTAAAAAAAGAGTTTGGTGGGTTTATTTAAAGGCTATTTTTGAGCTATTGGTTGCTGTTCTGACATACATAAAGGGTTAAAATGCAATTTAATTTCACCTTAGGGGGCTCAAAATTAAATAAAGCTTAAGTAGTCTGCAACATATTGAACAAACACTGTAAATATAGTCCATTTATCAGATTTCAGGATAAGTAGCTATTGTAACTCAGTGGGATTAAATTAACCTTTGTTTTTCATTCTTGACTTTTGGACTTCATTAATGCAAACTTGGCAAATGCTGTTCTATTTAGAGATGTTAGTAGCTTCTGTCTGAATTTTGTATATAATTGAGGTATTGATTTTAATTAAATAGGTATTCAAAAATAACTGAGCTATTGAATATAACTGAGTAAAAATTGAAAATGCTTATGTGTTACATTTGCATGAAAAGAAGATACATATAATGTGACATATATGTGATTTGAAAAAATTTAAAATAATTTTGCTTTATAATGCCAGCTTCCTGAAATGACCAATATATCTTTATTTTTACCCACTATGTTTTATTTTTGAAAAGTGAATCAGTAACTCTTAAGGGAATAATAAGGCCTATATGAACTATTTTCAAATATCTGGGTTTATCTGAAAATCAGACAGACAGTTCCTTTCCCAGCCAGCTCCCCCCCAGCCATCAGAGGTCAGAAATCTCCTACTGGCCTCATTTCTTTAAGAAAGTGTGGTGGTAATCTTTCCATCATATTATCCCTAAAACATCCTCTGTTCTTCCCTATGGCTCCTGGCCAGCTGATGTCATTTGATTCCCTGGCAATATTTATTGGTGATAAATGAGGAATGTTCTCTTTTAGGTGCCTGCCCTGCCCCACCAGGGGTTGCTGTCCTTCATTTGCTTTTTTTTTATTTTGCCATGTAACACTTTCCTCTCTGCTCTCATTCATATTTTCAGGTGTTTCTGTTAGGAAATTTTAAATTTTCTTCTGTTTCTAGTGATGGTCAATCCAAAGGCAACAAAGGTCTCTGATTCCCTGCTTGGGTAATTTTCATGACAAAAGTCCTGCTCTCTCTGGAAGGGTCCTAAAGAATGGCAGATTCTTGACTTATTTCTGTAATAATTCCAACCCTCATTAAAGCAAAATACCATTTCTGTAAAATAATGGCCTTAGCACTGATTTACAGTTCCTCACACTCATCTGCCAGGCTGTGGCTCCTGTAAGTTAAGGAAGTGCCTGATTCCTGATCCCTTTGGAAATCACTGTTACAAATGAAAATGTTCTTCTGGATGACAGCTCCTAAACTTACAGAAATCTGTCTAAAAAGAACTATTTTTTGTGATTGATCTTCCCAAAATGAGGATTTCAGCCTCTCTGTTTGACTGAGGTGTTTTACTCTGTTTTGAGCAACATTCTGAACTGAATTATCTTAATGTGAAATCCTAAATAATGTCAAGTTGTTCTGTAGCATTCCTGCCTGCTTCATTTTGAACATTTCACACAAAAAATGCACTTGTTGAATTTTGTAAGCAAAACCTGCTGTGAGATGCCTTTTTGCTGCAAGCAGAACAAGTAATTAATTTGCTCATCAGAAAACAAAATTAAGCATTTTACAGAAGACAAAAACATTTGGATAAAGCCAAAAGCGTCTCGCTGCTGAGATTTATCCTCGAAAATGTTTTCTTCCTTAATTTTTTTTTGTTTTGTTGTTGTTATTTTGGTCTTTTTTAATTTTTTTCAGCTTTTTCCTGGCCGTCAGCCTGTGGTGAAGTTGTTAGAGACCTTGCAGGAGTGGCTGGTGAGCCTTCCATTAGACAAAATCCCTTATGATGCTATCCTGGATCTGGTCAACAACAAAATGCGGGTAAGCTGTTCCCAGTTCCAGCATAAAACAGGGCATTAGGAAAGGATAAGATTCTATATCAATGTAAGACATCACTTACTGCTTCTCCCCCAGCCATAATGGAGTTATAAGAAGGTTAAAATGAAAATAGAGTGAAATCATTAGCAGGAAAAAAAACAACCCACATCCACTCAGGAAGAAATTGAAATGAGAGAATTGAAGCACACAATCCTGGCTGGGTTTTATAATGAGCAAGCAATACTTGTGTTCCCTAATGTCATCCTCAGGGATGCAACATTCCCAGAGGATATTTCTGACTTTGCTCTGCCTGCTATCAGCAGGATTCTCTTGAAGGTCAGAGTTTGAGTGATGGGAAATTTACTCACTGAAATGTGCATTATTCCTGAAGAGTTTCCCCAAATACTCTTAATTTCTTGATAAAATCCCATCCCACTTTGGCAAAGCCCTGTGATAGGGATGTCTTTGCACACAACTCAACAATTTCTTCCCTATTTCTGTCTGAAATTTGGAAGCCTTCTGTGTATTTTAAGAAGAGGAGAGAGAAGTCTAAGAAACAAAAACCTTGCACTGCATTTCAGGTGCAATGAATAAGGAGTGGGTTTGTTCTAAGAAGAAATAATACTGAATTTTACAGTTAAGGCTTTATACTGTAAATCATGTACACCTTGTGGAGAAATAAGGAATTTTTAATGTGTCCAGGGATTCTGGAGTTCTCTCAGTGTACAGGAATATTTTTTGTGTTGTGTTCTTTAAAAAAAAAATCTTTACAGGTTGTGGGTTCTGTCAGACTGGTTTTAGTAGGTTTGATACCAATGTCTGAACAATTTTTATCTTGTCCAAAAGGGATGAATTTTATGATGATGGTTCAGAGTGGGGATCCATGTGGGATCAACTGTGCTGCCACACTCAGTGGTATATTTAGGCCCCAGAGCAGCACATACCTTAAATACATCTTTTTTTTTTACAGATTTCTGGGATATTTCTCCCCAGGAAAGTCCAGTGGGTTGGCTGCCAGGGCAGCAGACCAGAGCTGAGGGGCTACAGCTGCTCCCTCTGGAAGCTGTTCCATACCCTCACTGTTCAGGCTGCACTGAGACCAAAAGCTTTGATAAACACAGGTGAGCAGCAAATGTTTTTTGGTGTGTAAATCCTCGAGGAATCAATTTGTGGAGGAGAGTGGCTGCAGGGCTGCACCAGCAGGGGTCAGAGCTTGGCTTCAGCAGGAAGGGCTGGAAATGTGCTCAATAAACTGTGTGGCCCTAAAGCTGGGAGTAATAAAGCAGAAAAAGGGAAAAGGCAAAAAAGATAGGGAATTTCAAACAGAGAAATTCTGAGCTTCATGAAAAGGGATGAAAATGATCCAGGCTACCTGAGGTTGCACTGGGAATGAAATTTGAGGAAAATGAGGTTTAACCATACAGTTCAGTGGCTATAAATTATGTACAGCCATTAGCTGATTCTTTTGTAATGTTATTTCTTAAATACTGAATGTTATGACTGTTTGAGGTTTGGGGTTTTTTTTTCAGCTGAATGTACCTGTCATTAATCCCTGCACTGATTTAATACTTTGCCAGCACTCTGTAAAATTACTTATTTTTAGACTTGCAGCATCTTGTAAAGCTGAGTGTTAATATTCTAGTGATGATTCCTGTTTAAGAAACATGCTGGTTATAAAAATAATTTTCCTCACCCAAAGAAAATAGAATCACTAATGCTAAAATTTTGGGGTTTATTCTTGCCAGGACAGTGCTGTTTGGTTACAGTTATATTTAGTTTTCATTTAAAGCCTTTTACATTTTTCTCCCAAGTAATATGAGAATTCTACATGGACATCATAAAACTAAGAAATTTTCTATTTACCAGCTGTTGATTGTATATTAAAAAGGATTTTATTATTTCACGTTATAGATCCATACGTTATTTGCAATCAGAGTGAAAATCCTTCAAATCTGAGTAATTCTCCTGCAGAACAGGCATTTTTTGATAGCAAAGCATTCTGTTGTTGATTTTTGTTTCTCTTTGTTTGGTGTTCATGGGGCAATAGATTGAATTTCTTCAATTCAGTGCATTCACTGCCCACTGAGTTTGAGGGATTTGAGCTGTTCAACAGGATCCTGCATAACTTTAAATTTCCCCTTTTAGTCCCAAAGTGTTCTGATTAAATCTAAAAAAAATCTTAATATTTAACTACACAAAATTGCACCTCAAATTGTTGTGTTTCAAGCATGAGCCTGAAGTTAAAAATACATTGTAGAACCTGAGAACTCTTTGGCACAGTTAACCCTGGCTGTAAATCGGGCCAGATATGTGATGATCACTTCTTATGGTGAAAGAATTGGGTCAGTCTGAGACTGTGGGATTATGTCTTGGGAGGTTTTCCTCTCCTTATTGCTTGTTTAAATCCCATTTGCTAAAAAGCATGATGTACTCCCTAATCCTTCCCACCACAGGTAGGGTTTTATGGTTCCTGTCCACTTTAAAGATTAGGGTTACCCTGAATTGCAGTAGTTTGGGAGGAAAGAGAAAAGGAGGATTACACAATGATACATGGCAGATGTTAATAGAAGATTCATCTCGGGGCTGATAAAAGAAAAACAAACAAAATGAGCCATTTTGCAATTGTTTTCTTTCTGAAGCAGATGTATTTTTCTTGATTGTCCCCTCTGCTCCAGGGCCTGACACTCTGGGTGAACTCCCTGTGGTTTTCTTGATAAAATGATTTTGTTGGGTTGTATTTGATACATTTTAATGCTGAATGAAATTTAAACCTGCAGTGGGAGTAGCAGGACAGGTCCAAAGGAACTCAGGGCAGAACTGCTCACACCCAAGGATGTGTAAAATCATTGTAGAAATCATTTCCTGAGAACACTTAATTACAGGAAATGCAGTTTTAGGTAGCAGGATGTGTTGGTGTGAATAAGACAGGCTTGTGGATTTTATAATGAATTATCTGGCATTTTTAAAACTATTGCTGAATTTGACAGATTTCTTCACAAAATGAATTTTCAAGGGTGTACCACTTCACAGGAGAACAGATGAAATTAGTGTATGAATCTCTTGTTTCTCCACAAAGAGATAATTTGCTGGTTGTGTTTGTTGTTTTTTTCCTAAATACATATTTCAGTATAAATGGTAAAACTGTTCTGCCTGAAATTCATTTCAACTTCCAAAATTATTTTCCAGCCTTTCTTTTAATGCTGTAATTTAATCTGCTTTAATCTCATAGCTTTTATTTATACATGTCTGTTCAATCACAGATATTGAATGGCTGAGGAAAAATAGTTTGTTTTTTAGGATTTCTTTTGGGCTTTAAAGACTTTTTTGCTGCTGTGTTTAAGAATATCCTCTTGTTGTTCTAAATAAAGGTATTGATGACAGTGTTTATATATTTCTCATATCTCTAGCAGATGAGTGCCCTGATAGTTTGAGCAGGTTTTGTTGATTTTTCTTTTCCAAGAAAACAAAGCAATAGTAAATTACTCGTGGTGTTCAGCAGCAGAAGTCTGTAATTTGATCAATCTGCACCATAAAATGTGTTTAATTTGACAACTGTGTGCTCGTGGTAACACACAGGACATTTTAAAATACATTTTGACATAATTTACTGGGTCAATTAAGCATGAATCAGGAATTCTGTGAGACAGAGATGAAACATTAGGATTTCAACAAATTATATCAGCTTTCCAAGGCACTTAGAGATGTAAGGAGCTACCTGCTGACACATGAAAGGCCACAAAGTTCTCAACCTATGCAGGCCTTATCTTCCTTCTGAATTAATTATTCTTATTAATTATCTTAGTGTGAAAGTGTGAATGTTACAGAAAGAATCACGTGTCTGTGTTTATTTTAGGAGGAAATCCTGATTTATTCTCCAAAGTGTTGCTCAGCAGCTGCTCTGTGCATTCAGAGCCTGCCAAAAAAGTCGTGGAATTAATAACTCTGATGAGATTGTGGTGCTCTCTAATTCCTCAGAATTGTGGGGTAACAAACAGCCCTCACAGGCACCTTGTGCAGGACTCACCAGAGGGGGTTTGACTCTTGATTTTCCTGTAGCAAAGTCACCATAACTTCAGTGCCTGGGCATGAATATAGAGGTGAATGCATAATATAAATATTTATTTAGTTATTGGGCAAGAGCTTGGAGAAAGTCTCTAATGCCACAGGAGCTGTGGATTTTGCATATTTAAACAATTTCAGGATGTTCTCTGATAAAAATAATGTCTGGTTTTTGTGAAGTAAGTTTGGTTTTCCCCTCAAATTTTAAGATACTCTGAAAGGAGAAATTTCACTGCAGAGACCACTTGACTTTTATTTGATTGTGGTGTTCAGGGTAACTTTGAGCACAGTTGTACAGACTGAATGTGTTGTATGTACTGGTATAAACAGCCACTTTAAATTGCAAAAGTGATTCATTTCAGACCAGGTATCAGTTCTGTGGAACAAAAATGGAGCAGCTTT